>JAOTOM010003155.1:0-137998 GCA_034440615.1 Ashinkailepas kermadecensis
GACCCACCGTGGCGCCGCTCTCCCACGTTGTCAATCAGAGCTGCCAGCCGGCCCTGACCGGGATCGACTGGTCTGGCCTGTCCGGTCACCTTATCCCCCTCCTCAGCCTCAGCCTCAGCCTCAGCCTCATCCTCAGCCCCATCTTCATCCTCATCCTCATCCTCATCCTCATCCTCATCCTCATCCTCATCAGCCTCAGTCACACAGCCACACCTGCCGCCGGTGACCGGCTGTGGCGCGGACAGCAGTCTAGCCCATCGCCTTCACGCTGAACGTGAAGTCGGAAGCTGTTAGGTAACCGGCTAACCGGCAGCCGTAATGCACGATCTTGATACTCGCACTCATCGTTGCCAATCGCCGCAGTCTCAACGGGAAAAGGTAAATCGAGCACGATTTCGATCTCGACACAGACTCGTGCAGAGAAAAACGGCGTTGCCATAACGTGCGAGCCTAAAGTTTATCGCCGGCCATCCTTCACCCATGTTATCCGGCAAACACCAGTGACTCTGTTTATCGCCGGCCATCCTACACCCATGTTATCCGGCAAACACCAGTGACTCTGTTTATCGCCGGCCATCCTTCACCCATGTTATCCGGCAAACACCAGTGACTCTGTTTATCGCCGGCCATCCTACACCCATGTTATCCGGCAAACACCAGTGACTCTGTTTATCGCCGGCCATCCTACACCCATGTTATCCGGCAAACACCAGTGACTCTGCAGTGACAAACTCAAACAACTGCTGGCAGTCACCCATCAGTGACTAACTCAGACAACTGATGGCAGGGGAGCAACACTACCAGTGACAGTACTCTGGCGCATATCATTTGGGCACAAGGACAAAAAAAACCCATTCGACTGCACATGAGAACGAGCGCGCGCCACCATCGCCGACGATCCACCGCAAATTGCCGCCGAGGGCCGCGGCCGCCCAGAACGCGGCGTCCAGATGGCCACAGACCGGGCCGGTTTCACCGATTTATCAAAACCGTGTGTGCGCGCTCCGAACGTTCGAGTTTCGCTGGCGACCGGCGAGGTGGCGTTACGTCAGAGCTCGCGCCGCGTCACGGAGGACGGCGCCGTTTGGCGGTGGGCAGAGTGCGGAGGACGGACGGACGGCGGGGAGAGAGAGAGAGAGAGAGAGCTCAGAGCACGACCGGTGGAGGTACACATACTGATCTAATCAGCAACTCACAAGGGTGCGGCCGGTCAAAATCTTCCAGGCGGCTGAGCAGACATATTCTGATTATATCCTGGGAGGAGGCAGAGCGATCGTTCCGCCTGGCTGCTCCCAGCTGCGCCGTGCCACCCCTCTCTCCCTGGAAGACGGCCGACGTCTGATAGGTCGAGCAGCCGGTGAGTAACACGGCTGTTGTATGGTATGGTATCGCGGCACGCGGCACGGAGTCTAAGCTCCTCAGTCAAGCAGTCTGCCCAGTCCGAGTAGAAATAATCATATAGCAACAGTCAGGATAGGGTGCTGCTTACACTGAGCCACCTGTAGATGCCGCTGAAGTCTAGCTGTACAAGATGCCGCAACACTGGTGTCCCTGCCGGCTTCTCATTAGCTAACTCATAGTCAGTTTGTGTGGCACTACCGCAGTTGCAGTCACTACTGTCGCCCTTCAGTCTCGTCAGAAGAGTGTATGATGTTTATCGGCAGTGCAGGCATAACACCGCCCCAGGTACAACACCAGCCGCCTCTGGTATAACACCAGCCCCCTCCAGTACACCAACTGCCCATGATACAACAGCCCAAAAATAGCCCAGACCTTCACCGACAATTATTGCTGAAGGGGGTTCAGAGTCAGGCTGCGACAGGATCTATACAGATATGTCAATGTCGGCATCGGGTCGGTGCAGATCGGAAGTGATAGGAAGAGTCAATGCAGATATGTAGGATTCAAGTCGTCGAGATAGGTCTGCACACGCCAGGACAGGGTCGCTATATGTTGGTAAGGACTAGCAAAGGGTTGATATTTGTCTGTCTGTACGGGCTGATGCCGGGTTTGGACTGTCCGTATCTGTGTAGGGACTCGGACAGTACCGGGAAAGGTCAGTAGGGAGTTAGACAGGGACCGAGACAGGGCAGACCGGTCAGAAGAAGCTGACATGGGCGGACACCGTTTGATAAGAACTCGACCAGGGTGAGAGGAGTCCGATAGAGGCTTGAGCAGCGCCATACCCAGGCTTGAGCAGCGCCATAGCCAGGTTTGAGCAGCGCCATAGCCGGCCGGCCAGGGCTTTGACCCTATTCATCGTGCACCAGACCGGTAACCGCAATCTCTGCATCACCACACAGAGCGTCACCATTATTGCCGCTGCATCACCACACGGGGCTTCACCATGATTGCTGCTGCATCACCACACAGAGCTTCACCATGATTGCCGCTGCATCACCATACATAGCTTCACCATGATTGCCGCTGATATGAATGTGTGACAGCGGAGCTTGACACGACCGATCTCCGACCTTGACACGACCGACCTCCGCCAGTCACTGCCAGGGTCACTCCGACAGCGAATTAGAATGCTGGCCGGTCGTATAGCAGTGAAATGTCAGCCACCTGACCTACAAAGGCCTGGCTGGACCTGCCAGACGCGCTGAGCGGCCGCCGCCGGTCAACCTCCTCACCAATCACAGTCCGCACGGGTGCACGTCGGCCACACTGTGGCGATGGCTCTGATGCACGTCGGCCACACTGTGGCGATGGCTCTGATGTACGTCGGCCACACTACGGCGATGGCTCTAATGCACGTCGGCCACACTGTGGCGATGGCTCTAATGCACGTCGGCCACACTGTGGCGATGGCTCTTATGCACGTCGGCCACACTACGGCGATGGGTCTCATGCACGTCGGTCACACTGTGACGATGGCTCTGATTGAACGACGTGCAGGGCTGAAGATGGTTGGTTAGTTAGTGAGCATGTGCCTCCCTCAGCTGCGTCCGAGCTGGTGTCAGGCGCGTCTTCAGGTTCGATAGGAATGGTGCTTGCCGCATTTCAGGGGTACCGTGCAATGTCAAGTCACACCTCAGAAAAGACTGTTGCTTAGTCACACGCTATGCCAGAGGCGCTGTCTTGACCAAGAGCAGTACCAGCAGGGGCTCCGACCCTGCAGTACCATGCCAGAGACAGTGTCGGCTGGGGTCCGGCCCTGGAGTACCATGCCAGAGACAGTGTCGGCTGGGGTCCGGCCCTGGAGTACCATGCCAGAGACAGTGTCGGCTGGGGTCCGGCCCTGGAGTACCATGCCAGAGACAGTGTCGGCTGGGGTCCGTCCCTGGAGTACCATGCCAGAGACGGTAGTGTCGGCTGGTCCGTCCTGTACCATGCCAGAGACAGTGTCGGCTGGGGTCCGTCCCTGGAGTACCATGCCAGAGACAGTGTCGGCTGGGGTCCGTCCCTGGAGTACCATGCCAGAGACAGTGTCGGCTGGGGTTCGCAGACAGAACTGCTGTAGAATACGGCCAAGAACGGCTGCCGCTTCTGCACTTCGCCGTTTGTGTCGAGCATGATGCATCGGTATGTCGTCACGTATCCAGTCTGCACACACACATACATACACACACACACACACACACACACACACACACACACACACACACACACACACACACACACACATCACCTGAAGTCGAGCGAGCAGCCACGCCTGCCGCATTCATCCGTTAAAAGCCAGGTGCAGAATGTGTGCATGTCGCTGAACATCGCGAGCAGCTCGATGTCAGAGATGTTTTTGTTGCTGCGGCGGCAGCGGCACAACAGCCAACATTCATTATCCAACGTAATTGCTCCACGCCCCCGTCCCGCAACGATCACCTCCGCCACGAAGCGAAGCAGACAATACCCGACCGATGAGTCAAGCCGGCACCAGGTCGTTCGCGGAAAGCAGTAACCGCCGGTAATGAGTGGCAGCGTCATCAGCCGAGGTCACCGGGCTGCGAGTGAGCGGTTTCCGCCGTGACCCCGGCCCGAGCGTGACCCCACAGCCGCACCCGCCAGCTGACGTCAGCGCTCCCCCCCCGCCGCGACCCCTGCGTGGGCCGTCAACAGCTGAGCTGCCTCTTCGCGGCCGATCAGGAATCGATTAAAATTCGGCGCAGCAGAAAGTCTGGGAACCGAGCCGGCGCGCCACCTGGAATGAAATCGCGCGCGCCGCCACTAATGACTATCGAAAGGCGCTGCGCCCCATCTGGTCGCGGCAAAATACGCAAACAGTTACACTGTTCCCATGCAAATACGTCTAATGACGGGGCCTTTTGCCACTTCGGGGTTGATGCTCCACGAACGCCTTGTAATCACGTGAGAACGCGTCGCGTTTCTGGTGACGTCACCGGTCCGCTGGCCAGGATGTCCAGTATATCACGAGCTACATCAAGCCGCTCGTGCACACGAATAGCTGGCTCTCATTATTTTCCACGGTCCGTTGCGCGACAAAATGACGTCCTTGTCGTTCGTATGCGGAGCAGAAAACTGACATATTATCGAGACAGTGCCGTTGTGACGTCATAGAGGGTGGTTAGAGCCCAAATTGGGGCTTTGGCATTGCCGCGGCTGTGTGCTTGCGCTGGTTTTGACGCGAACAGAACGAAAGAAAACAGGACGACGTACACCTGTTCGCATGGTTCGGCTGCTGCTTAATCTGTAGGAATAATCGCGTCGGCCGAGACCGAGACCAAGCTAGTCGTCAAATCCTCTTCCCTCAGAGAGATAGGGTAGGAACCAAGCTGCTCGTCAAATTCTCTTCCATCGGAGAGATACGACAGGAACCCGGACGATTACTGGTAGGCCCTCAGCCCATCACCAACACATTTTCCTCAGACCACCATATATCACCGACACATCTGGTACAGACCACCCCACTTCACCGACACGTCTGCTACAGACCACCCCTCATCACCGACACATCTACTGCAGACCACCCCACATCACCGACACATCTGCTGCAGACCACCCCACATCACCGACATCTGCTGCAGACCGCCCCACATCACAGGCACATCTGCTGCAGAACAACCCACATCACAGACACATCTGCTGCAGAACACCCCACATCACCGACACATCTGCTGCAGAACACCCCACATCACCGACACATCTGCTGTAGACCACCCCACATCACCGACACATCTGCTACATAACACCCCACATCACAGACACATCTGCTGCAGACCACCCCACATCACCGATACATCTGCTGCAGACCACCCCACATCACCGACACATCTGCTGCAGAACACCCCACATCACCGACACATCTGCTGCAACACCCCACAATAACAAATGTGTGCCAAGCTACACTCGGTGGAGCTAAGTTGCACAATGGCGACTCGCCCATCACCAGACAGCTGTCCTAATGATACCGCATCTTATCGCAGCCACAGTGACGTAATCGTGTTTCCATGGCAACTTCAAACAACTAAATGGAAATATGCTGGCTCCGGCCAGCATGAACATGAGGATATGAGTAGCCTCCATTCCCTACTATGTATTTATTGAGCCGGTGGCGTTGCTAATGCTGGCAAGTTGTCGGCCGCGCGAAGAAAACAATTGTATTCGGAGCAGTCTGATATATTCTTGTGTGCAGCGAATCGACAAGATCGGTGGCGACGGGAACACGACAAGCCTCCCTGTAAGCTCCCGTCGGACGCATCGTTTCTCCAACTGGTTTTCGGCGAAAATCCACTCGCGTTTTACTGCCGCATTCCGCCGCCGCTCATTTGCCTGCATTCCGAGAGGCCGGCACATGCGGTGTCTTGTTGAGCGGGGCCCGAGGTGCTGATGGTATCGGAGACGACATGTGCCCTGCTGCGATCCCACCGACCCGGCCGGGTCGACACACCTCCCCGCCACACGGCGCGGCCGTCAGCCCGCTTTACGGCCGCTCGCCAGCGCTGCCGAGCGGTGCTCCAGAGCTGCGGCAGTCGCGGCGCACCTTCAGCAGCGGTCACACCTGACCGGCGGCATTGGCGGCGCGGCGGTGACACTGGCGGCGCGGTCGGCGGCATTGTGTGGCGGCGCGGGGCGCCGGGGCCGCTGGACGCGGCGCGGCCGCGCCGCTGCACACCAGCCGGGCTACACAGGCCGCACGTCGCCCTAACTCACGCTCTACACGCCACCTGGCCATTACGCGAGCCGTGGGGCGGGGCGGCCAATGGCAACAATCGAACCGGCTCAATCTAATGGTGCGCCATCAACCATTCAAGGGCGACGTTAACAAACTGTTTTTAACTCACCTGCACCGCGGCTCCCGCATCAATGGAGATTACCGTGGGCTGCTGGTGGCATTGCACCATGCCAGCGTGTAGACCCGGCTCCGACATGGCCACGTCGTGAAGGTCACCACTGGTCAAGCCCAGTCGCAACCGTGCCACTCCATCGGGCCCAGCTACGGTGGGGCACGCCACGTCACTGCCATACCGGCCGCAGCTACGGTGGGGCACGTCACGCCATCATCCACCACCGAAAACAACAATTGCAGTCTTCTGGTAAGCATTTGATCTCGTCGTCGGCCGGGCACCGCGCTGTGCTTGCTTCGGCCACCACAAGGAGTAGGACGGCGTGCCCAAGTCTTGCCTCGAACTGCGGGAGGCCTTTGTGGCGGCAATTGATTGGGCTTTCCGCCGGCCCGCTGAGTTTCCGATGTGCATGACCAGTGTTGTTCCTCTGAGACTGTCTTCTGTGCAAATGCAGCGCAGCGGGGCGCATGACGTGTCGACTTGGCGCCTGAGTCGCCACGTCTCGGCCGCTAAACGGACAATGTGTCGGCAGAGGACGCTGTTGCAGCTATAGTGCACGCCAACCCGACGTACCGGGGGCCGATCATACCGAGCTGGGCGGCGCCAACAGACAGCCAACATACGGCCAACAAGGCCGTGTCGTTCCACACTACAGGCGTCATCCATCGTTGAAACTCAGGTGGTCACCGCATCCTCCACTGGCAACGTTTCCAGCATCCAGCATGTGTAAAATTAATAAGTTAGTGCGGGCTACTGTTGGCCATATATATATATATATATATATATATATATATATATATATATATATATATATATATATATATATATATATATTTATATATATATATATATATATATATATATATATATATATATATATATATATATATATATATATATATATATATATATATATATGTATGTATATATATAAATATATATATATATATATATATATAATATATATATATATATATATATATATATATATATATATATATATATGTATATGTATATATATATATATATATACATATCTATATATATATATATATATATATATATATTAATATATATATATATATGTATATATATATATATAGGTACATCGAAAACGTCGGCTGGCACCGTGGCCATTACGGCGCCGACGTGGCGAAAGGAGTTCACTATGCTCATTGTGGTGTGCTATCAGCCATGACGCCCGTAATTCAGTACGTTCCCCACACCTATTCCCCATGGCATCCCTCTATCAGCATCTCAAGCATCCATAAAACTCCATGAAAACACCTTTGAATTGGCACCTCCATCAGACTGCTGAGACAGATCCATTATGATGCCAATGAATTGGTCCATATTTGGCATCTCCGTCACCCCCCCTTCCGATAAATTGCCAGCGCCGTCACTTAAGTTGCGCCTGCACCCTTCTCCCTTTGCTTCGATGCAAGCGGCTGGCAGTAGTCAGTAGTCGTTGTTGACATTGGGAAGTCAGAATTAGTTGCATCATGAATACTGCGTTCACAATGTAATCATCCTGTCGGCAATTCCATCAGGGAATACGAAATATTGCTCCCTCACCACAATGGTGGTTGTCAAAAGTTGGGTGTTAAATATTCAGAGCAGATCCAAACCTTCTCGCCTCCGCACCGATTGCACATGTATTTCCTCATACAACGCAGCGAGAGCTACCAGGAACCTCCTGATAGCCTCAGTTTTGCACAAGTAAACTCGACATTCTCCCCCTCCCCACCGACATGCACAATCGTTTTAAAAAAACGTGATATCTATCGGAGGCCGTGTGCTCCACCCACGCAGTCCATCCAGCTAGCTTCTGTTTTTTTGTACTGGACACCACATCAAGTACACATTTTGGTTGGCTTTGCATCAAATCAGGGGCGGATCAAGAAATTTCCATGGGGAGCACTGGTCTGGAAGGACGTTATTTCTTCGGAGGTGCACCATTGCGAAAGTGCCTGTAAGAGGCGCAGTCGGCTGAAAATTCACTTAGAGGGGAGGAAGGGGGATGCACATGCGTCTTCTGGGATGGGCGCCTTTTCCAGGACGGGGTGAGGACACATGCCTCTGGTGCTTCATGCATCCGCCCCTGCACCAAATCAGGCAGTTTGCTTCTTTCTTTTTTTTGCTTTTGCTGTTTCAGTTTACTCTTGGTAGTATTGTGCTTTTTTATTAAAGTAAATTATCGTTAAAAACGGTATTTGTTAAAAGTAAGAAATGCTTACATCACTTAACAACGAATTAGATGTACATCTACATATGAAGAGAATCAAGCGCCTTTGTATTTTATGTTATCTTTGTTTTAATCGCATTCATTTTAAATTATGACATCCAACAAGCTGCATTCCAAACGCGTAACCTCCGTTGGTTCTGTGCCTTAAATCTTGGAAGGAAACTGGCGATCTAGGTGGTTTTCTAGTCAGTGTGGTAAATAAGCTGTAGGAATTCTTTTTTAATTCTTGGATTAATTTTTAGAGGAAAGTAATGAGTCAGGCTGAAAGGGGAAATAATTCTTTAAGTTACGCATATGTTTAGAAAATATTTCAACTCATTTTCATCGCAAATATATCCGTTAAGCATAACACTGCTTCCAAATATGGGAAAGCAATGTTTACCTTGTCGATCCTTGAACACCGCCCTTGGCTGCGGGGCCACGGGGCAGCTGGGTTTCGAGGCCGTGCAGCGGCAGTGTCGAGTTGACCTGGACCAGGTCTCCGACTCACCTGTCCATCGTCCATGGTGTGGATTGGGTTGGGGATGACGATCGCCTCCTGGCCGTCGAGCACGTGCCCGGCGCGCATCAGCACCGTCTCTGGCCGCGTCATGTAGCGCGACGTGTCGTACATGTGTACATTGGCCGCCTGTGGAACAGCCGTACGGTCAGGAGCCATCGTCAGGCGTGAGGCACATGGGGAACATACCACATGGAGAACATACCACATGGCCGGCGCGCATCAGCACCGTCTCTGGCCGCGTCATGTAGCGCGACGTGTCGTACATGTGTACATTGGCCGCCTGTGGAACAGCCGTACGGTCAGGAGCCATCGTCAGGCGTGAGGCACATGGACAACATACCACGTGGCCGGCGCGCATCAGCACCGTCTCTGGCCGCGTCATGTAGCGCGACGTGTCGTACATGTGTACATTGGCCGCCTGTGGAACAGCCGTACGGTCAGGAGCCATCGGCAGGCGTGAGGCACATGGACAACATACCACGTGGCCGGCGCGCATCAGCACCGTCTCTGGCCGCGTCATGTAGCGCGACGTGTCGTACATGTGTACATTGGCCGCCTGAGGAACAGCCGTACGGTCAGGAGCCATCGGCACCGTCTCGGCCGCGTCATGTAGCGCGACGTGTCGTACATGTGTACATTGGCCGCCTGAGGAACAGCCGTACGGTCAGGAGCCATCGGCAGGCGTGAGGCACATGGACAACATACCACATGGAGAACATACCACGTGGCCGGCGCGCATCAGCACCGTCTCTGGCCGCGTCATGTAGCGCGACGTGTCGTACATGTGTACATTGGCCGCCTGTGGAACAGCCGTACGGTCAGGAGCCATCGTCAGGCGTGAGGCACATGGGGAACACACTGCCTCTGTCTGTCGCAGCAGCAACAGCAGCCGTACAGTCAGGAGCGCATCGGCAGGCGTGAGAGGCACATGGAGAACATAGAACATGGCTGGCACCAACAGCAGCGTACAGAATAGAGAACACCCAGGAGCATCAGAGGGGAAAAAAAAAAAACTGTCTGGCGCAGCAACAACAGCCGTACAGTCCGGTGTCATCAGCAGGCGTGAGGCACATGAAGAACACACCACCCCTGTCTGTCGCAGCAGTAACAGCCGTATAGTCCGGTGTCATCAGCAGGCGTGAGGCACATGGAGAACACACTGCCTCTGTCTGTCGCAGCAGCAACAGCAGCCGTACAGTCAGGAGCCATCGGCAGGCGTGAGGAACATGGACAACATACCACATGGAGAACATACCACATGGCTGGCGCAACAACAGCAGCCGTACAGTCCGGTGTCATCAGCAGGCGTGAGACACATGGAGAACACACCATCTCTGTCTGGCGCAGCAACAATAGCCGTACAGTCAGGTGTCATCAGCAGGCGTGGGGGAACATTGAGTACGCACCACACACCACCTCTGTCTGTCGCAGCAACATCGGCCGTACAGTCAGATGTCATCAGCAGGCGTGGGGAACATTGAGGACGCACCACACACCACCTCTGTCTGTCGCAGCAGCAACATCAGCCATACAGTCAGGTGTCATCAGCAGGCGTGGGGAACATTGAGTACACACCACCTCTGTCTGGCACAGCAACAGCAGCCCGCCGCAGTTCGTCGGTCTGTTGGCGCTAATTGCGTGTGCATTATGCAACACAGTGATCAATGCGGGTGCTGTATGACCGAAGTGGTTGGCGTGTCCCTAAACTCCAACAATTGTCCATGAAGCAATAATATGGAATATAAAGTCAGGTAGTCCTTTTCCTTCTGAGCTCTGTTCAGTAATGATAAGTACATTTAGCTAGCCAAAAAAGAACGCATGCTATCGAGCACCAAAAATAGAATCCAACTAAGCATGTGACCGTGATATCTCGCAGACAAACATAGTCAGAGCACTTCCCGACCAATCGGAACGGGTCGCCGCTCCGCTGCCACTTCGCTATCGCTCGTTTTTGGTGATTATGGTGTCGGGCAGCGGCTTAGTGATTATGGTGTTGGGCAGCGGCTTAGTGATGATGGTGTTGGGCAGCGGCTTGGTGATGATGGTGTCGGGCAGCGGCTTGGTGATGATGGTGTCGGGCAGCGGCTAAGTGATGATTGTGTTGGTCAGCGGCTTGGTGATCATGGTGATGGGCAGCGGCTTGGTGATGGTGTTGGTCAGCGGCTTGGTGATGATGGTGTTGGTCAGCGGCTTGGTGATGATGGTGTTGGGCAGCGGCTTGGTGATGATGGTGTTGGGCAGCGGCTTGGTGATGGTGTTGGTCAGCGGCTTGGTGATGATGGTGTTGGGCAGCGGCTTGGTGATGATGGTGTTGGTCAGCGGCTTGGTGATGATGGTGTTGGTCAGCGGGATCATGGTGTTGGTGGGCGGTGATGATGGTGTTGGTCAGCGGCTTGGTGATGATGGTGTTGGTGCGGCTTGGTGATGATGGTGTTGGGCGCGCGGTGATTGGTGTCGGGCAGCGACTTGGTGATCATGGTGTTGGGCAGCGGTGGTGATGATGGTGTCGGGCAGCGGGGTGATTGGTGTGGTGGGTGGATTGGTGTCGGGCAGCGGCTTGGTGATGATGGTGTTGGGCAGCGGCTTGGTGATCATGGTGTTGGGCAGAGGCTTAGTGATGATGGTGTTGGCCAGCGGCTTGGTGATGATGGTGTTGGTCAGCGGCTTGGTGATCATGGTGTCGGGCAGCGACTTGGTGATCATGGTGTTGTGCAGCGGCTTGGTGATCATGGTGTTGGGCAGCGGCTTGGTGATCATGGTGTCGGGCAGCGACTTGGTGATCATGGTGTTGTGCAGCGGCTTGGTGATCATGGTGTTGGGCAGCGGCTTGGTGATGATGGTGTTGGTCAGCGGCTTGGTGATGATGGTGTTGGTCAGCGGCTTGGTGATCATGGTGTTGGGCAGCGGCTTGGTGATGATGGTGTCGGGCAGCGGCTTGGTGATCATGGTGTTGGGCAGCGGCTTGGTGATGATGGTGTTGGTCAGCGGCTTGGTGATCATGGTGTTGGTCAGCGGCTTGGTGATCATGGTGTCGGGCAGCGGCTTGGTGATCATGGTGTTGGGCAGCGGCTTGGTGATCATGGTGTTGGTCAGCGGCTTGGTGATCATGGTGTTGGTCAGCGGCTTGGTGATCATGGTGTCGGGCAGCGGCTTGGTGATGATGGTGTTGGGCAGCGGCTTGGTGATGATGGTGTTGGTCAGCGGCTTGGTGATGATGGTGTTGGTCAGCGGCTTGGTGATCATGGTGTTGGGCAGCGGCTTGGTGATCATGGTGTTGGGCAGCGGCTTGTCGCCGTTGCGTGTTCGGTGGAATTATGTGCATACCGAACTGAGGTCGCCGGCGAACCGGCCGGCCCGATCGCACAAACAGTCGCATCCGACACTGGCTACAAAACTTGATCAGCCGTGTCGCAGTGGAGCCGACCAGCATCCTCGAAACTGGTGAGCATGCATCCATATTCAGCACGGCCGTCGGTCGGCAGAGCGTGATTGGGGTCGGGACAACAGGACCCGGTAACAGCCCGGTAACAGCCCGGTAACAGCCCGGTAACAGCCCGGTAACAGCCCGGTAACAGCCCGGCAACAGCAGCCACCGTCGGTTAGCCGAGCGTGATTGGGGTCGGGATAACATGGCTCGGTAACAGAAGCCACCGTGGTCGTTCTTTGTTTCCAGCCGAGCCATTCTGTTTGCAGGCAGGGCCGTCGAGACCCATCTCCAGGCTGGTAGGAGTCGTGCACACGCGGAACATCACAGGGTAGCAACACACCCATCCACAAGCGTAGCACATCTACGAACGTCTGATAGTGATGTAAAAGTCGGATTATGTTTACAGAGACTGCGCTGGACGCTGACAATGAGAGTACATGAGGTAGACACCGGCACAGTATTCTCTCAACTCTAACAAGTGGTGAGTTTGCGCTGCGCAAAAGTGCCAGGTTATCTGCTTCCCCACGGTGCAGCTAAAAAGCCGGCTAGTTCGACCCGGCCAGAGCAGCTGTCAACACCACCACTCAGACTGACGCCCCACCCACCTTCATCCATTCACCTTTTTTAGCCGGTGACCCAGGAGCGACCCACACACTGATCTCTGACCCGCTGCGGTCAGGTGTCCGCTTTTTATGCCAATGTTTACATAATGTCTGTTGGCATGACGGTTGATGTTCACGCGCCGCGGAGGCTACCGCTAACGGACGGGATGACTCATTTACAAGATGTACACCCAGATAATTCTTAGCTGGATGGGAGTGGAATAAATATGATCGTTGAGTAAAAGTTGACCGCTTTAGTAAGGTTTGAGCACCGGCCTATAGCTGATAGGACAGCCAATTCCCTTGATAGTCGGGCAATTGGCATCGAAAAGGAAACAGATGCTAGAATCAGCTACAGCTAGAAGAGGAGGGAAGGAATGGGTTCCGGGATCTTCTCTGCTTTTACGCGCTGTCAGCAAAAGTTGCGATCAACCATACTCGTGACGACACGAGGTGATGATGGATCGACTATACTCGTGACGACACGAGATGATGATGGATCGACCATACAGGTGATGACACGAGATGATGATGAATCGACCATACTCGTGACGACACGAGGTGATGATGGATCGACCATACTCGTGACGACACGAGGTGATGACGGATCGACCATACTCGTGACGACACGAGGTGATGACGGATCGACCATACTCGTTACGACACGAGGTGATAACGCACAAAACTCACGCTGTCACATGTGCTGGACTATAGGTACCCATATCGCGCTCGAGCCGTGCTCCAGACTTCGGGACACATGCTCTATTTCTAGACTTTCCGCTGAACAAATATCGGATTTAATCGTATGGCATCCATATTCTTTCAAGACGTGACGAGCTTCTGAACTAAGTTAAGCATATGAATTACCCGTGTGCTTAACTGTGCCTCTGAGGACGTCACGGGGAATTCCATAAAACTGCCACCCACGCTGTCCCAAATGTATCACATTGTTGCTGGTACGCGTCGTGCCCGTGTGCGGACCCTTAGCCTAGTATGGTTTCTGGTTCTGTCGCTCCTGTCTCTGGTTGGTTGGTTATTGGTTTTACGACACGTCGACCGTTGAGTCATATAGCGTCGCCAATCTCTCACGCCGATTGGTCGCGGGCGAAGAGTAGCGACAGGTGAGATTCGAACCCACAATCTTTCGATTGCGAGACGAGCATCTTACCCCTAGACCACTCGTCCCCTTAGCCTAGCATGCAGCGAGTGTATGGCTCCAGTAGTCATTCCTGCGTTGCAGAGCTGGCTCCAGTGTCCGCCTAATTAGGTGTCGTTCTCCGGCGTGTCGACTCAAACACGGCCGTCACGACTGGCCAGACCGTTCTGGCGACCCTCTGTCACTTCGTTTGCCAGTCAGATGTTTACAGAGGCGCCGGCCACCGGTCTCAATCCAATTGCATGACCGGCTGTGCACACAGGCCCAGTGCGGTGCCGTGCGAAGTCGGTAGGACGGCGAGGCCGGAGAGCTGGCCTGATGTCCGGCCACTCGGCCACCAGCCCAGTCACGACGGCAAATAGAGGACAGAGCCGGCGCACGGCTCCGCTCACCTCTCCATCGCACCGCCACACAGCCGGGCGCGCTCAAGTCGGCGCTCACGTTGGCGCTCACACTCACGCCCGCGTCCGTTCAGCAGGTGTGTGTGTGCCGCACCGAGGGCACGCACCCTGCCGGCCGGGCACGCACCCTGCCGGCGAGCCGACCGTCGTCGAGTCGAGTCGAGTCGAGTCGAGTCGGCCCCGGGTGCCGCGCTCGTTCCTGGCCGGTTCGACATCGGAATGCTCACCGGACCATCAGAGCGGTGCATTCTCTTCATCGCGGCGTGGCTGGCAATTTGCCTAATTAGGACGCTGAGCGGCGGGCACGCATGGCCGGCCCACGTGCGCGGCGGCTCGCTGGTGCCTGGCTCGACGGATGGCGGCGAAGCGAACCGGCACTTGCTGCGCTCCCCGATCATCATACCCGGGAGCCGGTGTGCCCTGCGCTCCCCGAGCACCATACCCGGGAGCCGGTGTACTCTGCGCTCCCCGAGCAGGATACTCTGTACTCTGGAGCCGGCCCATGACGCGCTTCACGAGCAAACGGAGTAAGAAGGATGCTCGGGAGCCGGCGCGAGAGTTTGCCGCTTGCCGTACAGGGATGACTGCCGCTTTCAGACTGAGCTGTGTAGGGATGGCTGCCGCTCTCGGACTGGGCTGTGTAGGGATGGCTGCCGCTCTCGGACTGGGCTGTGTAGGGATGGCTGCCGCTCTCAGACTTGGCTGTGTGGGGATGGCTGCCGCTCTCAGACTGGGCTGTGTAGAGATGGCTGCCGCTCTCAGACTTGGCTGTGTAGGGATGGCTGCCGCTCTCAGACTGGGCTGCGTAGGGATGGCTGCCGCTCTCAGACTGGGCTGTGTAGGGATGGCTGCCGCTCTCAGACTTGGCTGCGTAGGGATGGCTGCCGCTCTCGGACTGGGTTGTGTAGGGATGACTGCCGCTATCAGACTTGCCGCTTTCAGACTGAGCTATGTAGGGATGACTGCCGCTCTCAGACTGGACTGTGTATGGATGGCTGCCGCTCTCAGGCTGGGCTATGTAGGGATGGCCCGTCGCCCTCAGACTGGTCTGTGCAAGTACTCATGGTGTTGTTACTGCCACACAGTCACATCCCACTTGCAGTGAAGCTCTGCCTCGCCCTATGGATGCTGGAGGAGAGGACACCGGCCTGAGAGCACGATGGACGTCGCCCTCATTGTGGGCAGCAGGTAATGGGCACGACTGCTGCCACCAGTACACTGGCAAACATCACCCCGTCTACAGTTCACTGGCGACATCCCAGCACCAGCAGTCACTACAGCGACAGGGATCCCCAGTGCGGCACTGCAGCGGTAGGGATCCCCAGTCTGGCACTGTAGCGGCAGGCATCCCCTAGTTCGACACTACAGCGGCAGGGATACCCAGTGCGGCACTGCAGCGGTAGGGATCCCCAGTCTGGCACTGTAGCGGCAGCGGCAGGGATACCCCAGTACAACATCACAGCGACGGGGATCCCCAGTACGACACCACAGCGACAGGAATCCCCCAGTACGACGCTACAGGGACAGGGATCCTGTAGTAGATGCGACACTACAGCGGCATGACTCCGTGGTGGATGCAACACTCACGCTGACTGAGATGGCGTCCGACTCTGCCCGTCTGCCCAGGGCGGCCGGGTAGCTCTGGTGCTGCAGGCTGTTGCCCAGCTGGTAGGCCACCTCGCTGGGGTTGACGTGGTGCAGCGGAAACTGCTCGTTGGTGGCCGGGTTGTAGGGCGGTGGGAAGTAGGGCGGCTGGAAGTCGCCCGAGGGCGTGTGGGTCAGCCGGCCAGAGGCGCTGAAGGTCGGCGAACCGCCCAGTGATGTGATCGGGCCCATGCCCGACGGGTGGCTGCCCACGCGCTCCTGTCGACAGAGAGGCAGAGTTAGGTGAGGTCAGGTCAGATCAGGTCAGGTCGCCAGATAGCCAGTGATGTGATCGGGTCCATACCCGACGGGTGGCTGCCCACGCGCTCCTGTCGACAGATAAGCAGAGTTAGGTGATGTCAGGTCAGGTCAGGTTAGGCAGGATCAGGTCAGGTCAGGTAGTCAGACGGCCAGTGATGTGATCGGGCTCATACCCGACGGGTGGCTGCCCACGCGCTTCTGTCGACGGAGAGGTAGGGTTAGGTGAGACCAGGTCAGGTCGGATCAGGTCAGATCAGGTCAGATCGTCAGACGACCAGTGCAGCTGAGGAGGCATCATGGGCGCGCCGCTGACTGATTTGACCTGAGAGCACCTACCTAGCACCTGGCACACCTTCGTGGGCTAGCCGGTAAAAAAATGAAGCTTGGAGGGAAAACAATTTCAATCGTCATGTGTGTCAGTCAATCAGAAACCTCAACTAATGATGCAAACAAAAATATCAGTTACTTGAGTGAGACTGCTAAATGTTTGAGTCACATTTCTGTTTTTTTTATCTGCAGATCTCCGTGGCTGAAATTACAAATTTCAGGACATGAAACTTGTACGACAAACCACAAGCTATCGCATCTCACGTGACGGCCACCGTCCAACCACCACCTCTCTGTCGTAATTCCAACACATTCATCTTGATTCTAAATGGGTCTGTGGCCATCTGAGCTCGTCTCCATATACGGCGCTAAGCTTCGCTTTGCGGGATGATTCGTGACCGGATTGAACGAATGTTTCTTTTTGCATGGAATCTCAGTAGTACCGATTTCCGCAGAAGAGGGAATACATGACAAACAATCAGATCTGCATCAGTAACCACAACACAGCACACCACAGGTGGGCTAATCGGACGCGAAGAAACACCGATGCAGCAGCATAGAGCGGCGCGTGACAACCTCAGCCGGTCTCTGGTCAGTATTGTGGCAGTGCTCCTGCAACAATGACACGCATACGTGTGAAAGCCATCAAAGAAGCCGATGATTAATTGCTGGAAACCATCGTCCGAAGCCGAGGTGCAATGGCGCACACGGGCACCACAGTCTATCAGAATGTCAAGTGATCCTTTGTCGTGCTGACAGGCTGCGTTGGCTCATACTTTACCACGCCATACACCAATGGCCTGCGGGTCAGCACCCACACACCTCTGAGGTGGCCTGCGGGTCAGCACCCACACACCTCTGAGGTGGTCAGCGGGTCAGCACCCACACACCTCTGAGGTGGTCAGCGGGTCAGCACCCACACACCTCTGAGGTGGTCAGCGGGTCAGCACCCACACACCTCTGAGGTGGCCTGCGGGTCAGCACCCACACACCTCTGAGGTGGTCAGCGGGTCAGCACCCACACACCTCTGAGGTGGTCAGCGGGTCAGCACCCACACACCTCTGAGGTGGTCAGCGGGTCAGCACCCACACACCTCTGAGGTGGTCAGCGGGTCAGCACCCACACACCTCTGAGGTGGCCTGCGGGTCAGCACCCACACACCTCTGAGGTGGTCAGCGGGTCAGCACCCACACACCTCTGAGGTGGTCAGCGGGTCAGCACCCACACACCTCTGAGGTGGCCTGCGGGTCAGCACCCACACACCTCTGAGGTGGTCAGCGGGTCAGCACCCACACACCTCTGAGGTGGCCTGCGGGTCAGCACCCACACACCTCTGAGGTGGTCAGCGGGTCAGCACCCACACACCTCTGAGGTGGACTGCGGGTCAGCACCCACACACCTCTGAGGTGGTCAGCGGGTCAGCACCCACACACCTCTGAGGTGGTCAGCGGGTCAGCACCCACACACCTCTGAGGTGGTCAGAGGGTCAGCACCCACACACCTCTGAGGTGGTCAGCGGGTCAGCACCCACACACCTCTGAGGTGGCCTGCGGGTCAGCACCCACACACCTCTGAGGTGGTCAGCGGGTCAGCACCCACACACCTCTGAGGTGGTCAGCGGGTCAGCACCCACACACCTCTGAGGTGGCCTGCGGGTCAGCACCCACACACCTCTGAGGTGGCCTGCGGGTCAGCACCCACACACCTCTGAGGTGGTCAGCGGGTCAGCACCCACACACCTCTGAGGTGGTCAGCGGGTCAGCACCCACACACCTCTGAGGTGGTCAGCGGGTCAGCACCCACACACCTCTGAGGTGGTCAGCGGGTCAGCACCAACACACCTCTGAGGTGGTCAGCGGGTCAGCACCCACACACCTCTGAGGTGGTCAGCGGGTCAGCACCCACACACCTCTGAGGTGGTCAGCGGGTCAGCACCCACACACCTCTGAGGTGGTCAGCGGGTCAGCACCCACACACCTCTGAGGTGGTCAGCGGGTCAGCACCCACACACCTCTGAGGTGGTCAGCGGGTCAGCACCCACACACCTCTGCTGACGCAGCTTCTGAGGTAACCATCGGGTCAGCACCCACGCACCTCTGCTGACGGAGGGAAAACATGGAAATCTGTCTGCCCCTAATCAGGTGGTACACAGCAGGCACCGTACAGTACTGCCGAAACATGGTGCAGCATGTGTGCTTTCAGTTTTGATTCTGTCCTCCGGAAAAGGAAAACGGAAGAGCCAAATGTATGGTTCATGATCTATAGCTAGGATCTACAGCTACAGTCATGGAACGCCAGCCAGCTGGTCCAGTCTTGGACTCGTGGTGAAATTTGCTTTCGATCGTTGACTCAGTACACCAATACCCAGTACCAATGTCAGTATGTGACAGTAGTTAGTTATTAGGGTTTTTGGGCGCATCAACTGCATTGGTTATACAGCGCCCAAACGAAAGTATGTGACAGTATGTGGCTGTTGTGGCAGCATACGGCAGGATATCGCAGTATGCGGCAGTATGTGGCAGTATGTAGCGGTGTGTGGCAGCATCTGGCTGTGGTGGCAGTAGGTGCAGTTTATGGCAGTATATGGCAGTATATGGCTGTGGTGGCAGTATGTGGCGGTATGTGCAGTTTGTGGCAGCATATGGCAGTATATGGCTGTGGTGGCAGTATGTGGTAGTATGTGGCAGTATATGGCAGTATGTGGCAGTGTATGGCAGTATATGTCTATGGTGACAGTATGTGGCGGTATGTGCAGTCTGTGGCAGCATATGGCAGTATATGGCTGTGGTGGCAGTACGTGGCGGTATGTGCAGTTTGTGGCAGCATATGGCAGTATATGGCTGTGGTGGCAGTACGTGGCGGTATGTGCAGTTTGTGGCAGCATATGGCAGTATATGGCTGTGGTGGCAGTATGTGGCGGTATGTGCAGTTTGTGGCAGCATATGGCAGTATATGGCTGTGGTGGCAGTATGTGGTAGTATGTGGCAGTATATGGCAGTATGTGGCAGCATATGGCAGTATATGGCTGTGGTGGCAGTATGTGGCAGTATATGGCAGTATGTGGCAGCATATGGCAGTATATGGCTGTGGTGGCAGTATGTGGCGGTATGTGCCGTCTGTGGCAGTATATGGCAGTATATGGCTGTGGTGACAGTACGTGGCGGTGTGCGACTGTGGTGGCATATGGCAGTATATGGGTGTGGTGGCAGTACGTGGCGGTATGTGCAGTTTGTGGCAGCATATGGCAGTATATGGGTGTGGTGGCAGTACGTGGCGGTATGTGCCGTCTGTGGCAGTATATGGCAGTATATGGCTGTGGTGGCAGTACGTGGCGGTGTGCGACTGTGGTGGCATTTAACAGAGTAGCGAGGTAGCGCCTTAAGCCCGCTTTACACGTTCACCAAAAACGATCGGAACGCGAATGGAGCGTCGGCGGTGGTGGAGCCGGGCGTTCAAAATCCGTCCTCTGATTGCCCGACGCCTGCACGACCTGTTTGTCCGAGGAAGGGCAATGAGCGGTGTGAAGCGGTAAATTCGACGGATCTAAAAGACGACGGGAAGACGCTCCGTTCCTGTTTGAAAAGTTGGATTCCCGTCGACGTTTCGATCGGACCGTGAGTCGAGTGTGGAGCATAAGTTACCGGTTGCAAGCTAAATGTTGAAGGAAGGTGTTTCTTTCGCTCGCTGGAGACGGCAAAGTGATTAATCGTCAAAATGAATCAATGGGCTTAAATAATGTAAGCAAGCCTACGTAGGTATGTGGATATTTCGCCAGGTCTTAGCTTGACATAGCAGGAAATAAGGGAAATCAACGGACTGAACGGTAGGTACCTAAACCGGTCCCTACCTAAACATATAAGTACCTCGTTGTAGAAGGGCGTAGGCTAGGGTAGGTTCCTTTTCGACTGCAAAGGCCCATACCAGTCAACATTTCAATGTTGTACTTCTTAGTATTGGTATTATTGGCAAGCATGCATTATATTAGTTCGCACTGAGCACATGGTTCAGGCTTAAAGCTTCCCCTGCATGATGCCCAAAGTAATGAACATATTTCAGGGAAGTAAACAACGCATAATGCTGCGCCCAATTTATCAAATATAATTAACCTTAACCAAGCGGTTCCGACTTGAGACATATTGCCTAGAACCTCAGCAAAGGCATGCGGAAACATTAGTACCTTAAATTTGGGTTCGGAACTTCAGATGCGTGTACTATTGATGATTTACAATGAAAAAAGCTCATGTTCAGTTTCACTCACGCCCATGACACTGAATCACGCCCATCTTCATTACCATGGACATACTACAGGCAATAATAATGCATGAGAATACCATTCTGCCACGCTCACATGTGGAGATTTCACACTCCACCCTTCACGATTCACCGAAAATAGCGGTTACACCTCAGTTCCGCTTCGTTGCTTCCAGATTTATAGCGATGCTAGTATGTGTTGGCATGCTTTAGCTTTCAGCGGCCCCGCTGCTATGACGCTCAGTTTAGGCTCCGATCGCCACCAATGAAGCGTGACTGTGAAGCGGGCTTTAGAGTAGTGCAGCGATCGTAGCTCTACGCCAGACACAGGGCATGGAACTACTCTGAAGATGTCGCTACTGAGCTGCCGCGGTGTGTTGACAACATGGCCATACAACGTCAGGCACTACATTACTTGCCCCGTTGAACTCTCACGTTCCGTGAACTGTGTTCGGTCGGGGCTGCGACAAGCCCAGCTTTAAAAAAAAACTCCGATCCGAAAGTCATCAATGCAAATCACCGGCCAAGGTCTATGCATGAAACATCTGGCAGGTGAGCGTGTTGCTGACACCTGTCGTACTGCCCGAACCGCTCCGACTTGACCGTGTGTGGGGTGCAGCAGCAGGCCGTGGTGACCAGACCAGACGGCCGCAGGTCGCTGTTTACAGTGGCGCGTGTCGGGCCCGCCTGGGGCGCGGCCAACCGTCGGCGGCCGGCGCAACCTGGCCGGTGGCTGAGGGTCCGTCCTGCCACAGCCCCAGCTGCCCAGCGCAACCTGGCCGGTGGCTCGAGGGTCCGTCCTGCCACAGCCCCAGCTGCCCAGCGCAACCTGGCCGGTGGCTCGGGGTCCGTCCGGCCACAGCCCCAGCTGCCCTGCGGGTCCTGGCCGGTGGCTCGGGTCCGTCCGGACACAGCCCCAGCTGCCCTGCGCAACCTGGCCGGTGGCTGAGGGCCCGTCCAGCTAGGTCCCCAGCTGCTCAGTACAGCTGCGTCAGAGCGATCGTGGACCCGGCACCGGGCACCTCCGATACGGATCACTACGACCGCCACGCCGGAGTAAAAATGTGCAAAATGCATGAGCCGGCTGCGTCGGGTGTGTCGGTTCCGGTCGGCCCCGGGCCGGTGCAAGGTCCTGCCTCGCGCAGCGTCCTAGCACGTCCTCCATGTTCCGGTCGGCCCCGGGCCGGTGCAAGGTCCTGCCTCGCGCAGCGTCCTAGCACGTCCTCCATGTTCCGGTCGGCCCCGGGCCGGTGCAAGGTCCTGCCTCGCGCAGCGTCCTAGCACGTCCTCCATGTTCCGGTCGGCCCCGGGCCGGTGCAAGGCCCTTCCTCGCGCAGCGTCCTAGCAACAAGTCCTCCATGTGTAGAGACGGCTGCTGCGTTTGGCCCGAACCGAGAGCCACCGACCAGCCGCCGGCCGGCGAAACCGACCAGTGCAGAGGTCGATCGAAACATCGACCAGCGCGAGACCAGGCGGGAAATGAGCACTGTACGACTCGCAGCTGGGCTGGGTGTGGCAGGAGGCTAAACGCTCCCTGGCTTTGACGTCGGTCTCTGCAGTCGGGAGGGGGGGGGATATGTATCGGGGGACTGAATCTGGGTTGGTTGGTTGGTTATTGATTTTACGACACGTCGACCGTTGAGTCATATAGCGTCGCCAATCTCTCACGCCGATTGGTCGCGGGCGAAGAGTAGCGACAGGTGAGATTCGAACCCACAATCTTTCGATTGCGAGACGAGCATCTTACCCCTAGACCACTCGTCCCCTGCAGGCTATTTGGAGAACACCGAATGGGTGGGCTATTTCTACATTCACTAGTGCATGGAAGACAGTCCATCAAGGATTCAAAATAACTCTAAGCATATAGATTATGTCACAGAGAAAGAAAATATTGGCGTGCCGTGTTCTTTTCTTGCTTTTCGGTCTATTCTTTCCACGCAATGTCATTTCGTGCAATGCGAATTGCGGAAGTACTGGTGAATGTAGGGTCTATGCCCCAGCTCCCATATCCCCTGATTGTGGAACCCAGGACCGAACATACGACGTGCATGCTTTGAAGAAAACCAGCATTGAGGTAAGCAAGAGAAACAAACTGAGTGATTCGCCAGTAGACAAAACACAAACAGCATGCACCTCACACGTTTTCGACGCGAAGTCTCTGGTAGTCAGACAAGATGGCACCAACGGACACCGCCTCGTATTCAACCTCGCCCTTGATTGTGGTGAGTGACGCTTTCGTTCACGAACTGAACTGGACACTATCTGCCACACGCGTTTCATCTGAAGGGCCCTGGTGTACTTCTCTGCATAGCGATATGCACTAGTAATGATTCTAGTTGGTGAATTTTGTGTGGACAGAAAGCTATCTGACTGAACTGTTCTGCCTCTGTCTCTGTCTCTACTGAAATCGGATTGGGCTCCCGATTACGCATTCGAGTTGGTTGCGTGATCTGCCGACGACATCCGAGAAGGGCGGCAGGACGGCCGGGCGTCAGGGGGTCAGGGCGTCAGGGCGTCAGGGCGTCAGGGCGTCAGGGCGTCAGGGCGGCAGGGCGGCAGGACGGCAGGGCGTCATAGCGTCAGGGCGTCAGGGCGGCAGGACGGCCGGGTGGCAGGGCGGCAGACACGCTGCTGCTCACGGCCACCATCGGCATTCCAGCTGTGCCGCTATCAACAGATCGGAACCGAATCAATCCGGAATCGTAGCTCGTTAAATAGAAACAGTGCCGGTGGCTCTGTCGGCCCGCTCCCCGCAGCGCCGGTCGGCGGTCCGCACGCTTGACCCGACTCGGCGCCGGTCGGCAGGGTTCGTACGGTGGACCTGACTCGGCGCCTTTCATCAGCAACATCTGGCCACTTGCCGGCCGCGCGCGTCGCCAGCATGTGCCATCGCAGCAAACATACATCACGCTTTCATTATCCGCCGTGCCATGGTCGATTATTTAGCACCGGCCGGCGCGGCCCCAACGATCGCAGTCGACACGGCCGTCTCTGAGCTTCGTCGGACCGAGTGGAAGCGTGATCACTCTGCTTCAGTGATGTAGGCATGTGAAGTGGGCAGACCCGAGGTCGGAGCCCGGGTACCCGGCGACACGCACTCAGACCTGAGGTCGGAGCCCCAACCAGCCGAGGGACACACTCAGGCCGGCGGAGCCCGGGTACCCGGCGACACGCACTCAGACCTGAGGTCGGAGCCCCGCGACACACTCCAGCCCGAGGTCGGAGCCCCGCGACACACACTCAGGCCCGAGGTCGGAGCCCGGGTACCCGGCGACACACACTCAGGCCCGAGGTCGGAGCCCGGGTACCCGGCGACACACACTCAGGCCGGAGGTCGGAGCCCGAGTACCGGCGACACGCACTCAGGCCAGCCACACTCATTCCAGACGCGGCCGATTCAGTGATCGTGATTCATTAGTGTACGTGTGAGGGACGATGTGAGCGGGCTTCAGTGCTGAATCGGAATTCATGAGAAAGCACATAGGTGTGAATGAGTTCGTTACAGGCCAGTTTTGAGCCACGCCTAGCTGAAAAAAACTAAGCAGTGGCAGGGAGAGGAATTTTGTTTTACGAGAAGTCGTGAATGGCCGCAATGCCAAACAGAGCTTTCTATTCGCTTTGATATGTAGGCCTAACTTCCAAGTCATGGCGCACGGAATGCCAGAGCAGATTTCATTGCAAAACGGGACATCTTCGTCTCGACAAGCTCCAATGATACTGAATATATTCACATCCTCGAGCGCGCACGAACGATGGAAGAACCTACTGAATCAATTGGAGATAAAGCAGCAGACAACCGGATGCTCGGCACAACACGGATTTAGTAATATCCGACGCAGTACGCTGCACAAGATGTGTGTCGTTTGAGCACACAGACAAGAAACAAGGCGAGATGATGGTCAGCTTTTCAATGCACAATAATCTAACTGCGATTCTACCGAGAATCCTACACGACCAACTGTGTGCATAGCAGACATAGGAATAGCAAACTTTTCATGGAATTCCCCATGCGATGCTACCCGACTCGACCAGGTTATATGGATAGGTAGTGTCAGTTCAAACCAAATCCAGAACGGCACATTGATACGACATAGGATCATCGTTCCCTTATATTTATCCCCTCACTTTACAGCTGATGCGGCAGAAAGCTGGGACTCATTGCTTCTAAACACACTGCGGTCAAACTAATGTTTGCTGAGCCCTTCTGGAGGATTAAATTCCTTTAACTTCTGGTGTTCATGAATTCATTCATGTTTTCCACTTTGTAGTTTAGGGGCGCATCGACTGTGTAGGTAATGCAGCTTTTTTCCTCTTGGTCCATAAGAAAGTTCATACCTCCAGGTACTAAATACAGATCATGCTCGAATAGTGCTACCAATAATGATCTTGTCCTTTCCAAAAAAATATGAAGCTGTAGTGCGATAATGGCTTAAAGGGCATATTCATCCAAATGCAGGCGCCAACAACTATCAAGGGACAAGATACGAAGGATACAAGGAATCTCAATATATTTTCACATACTTGAACCAACACAATATGTCCTATGCATACTTGTCGTCAAGCTAAATGGTACAGCATGGCCTATAAGTCATCGCATAGTTAATTATATCGTAGGAGAGATTGCAATTTGTAAGAAACCAGAATGCAGGAATTCTTGTGCGAAAATTACAAAACTTAACTTTGCAAATATTTGATAGCCTTCGTCATCTGGAGATATAGGTCAGCAATATAGATATCGTCAGTTACGTTGTAACTGCATATCCAATATAGTACCAACATACAGCGTAGAAATGAACGATTATTTTGGTTGATGGTGAATTGGTGTTTAGGGGCGCGTCGACTGCCAAGGTCATCTTGTTCCTAGATTATTTTGGATGAAGGAAAAGTCAGGCAATAATTAAGTAGGCAGTTGGCAGTATTTATTTATTTAAGTATTTATTCCAAGGGGGTGCGCTCCAGCATTTTAGTCCGATAAAAAAGGGAGACGCTTGAGCCGACCAATCAGCGTTTGACGACCTCCGTCGATCGTGACAATGGTGACAACAAACAAATTTTGTCTTTAGTGCGGCGAAACCGGTGCCATTCACACAAATATCAATTTTTTCCCCCTGTTAACGGCGACATTGTGATAAAGTAGTATTCAAGATCAAGATTAAAGTAGCAAGAATGCCTTTGTAAAAAATTAGCACGAAAAATGGAACAATATATGAATAATAGCTTCCACAAGTTTTGCCCTACGGCCTTTACTATTGCCACCATCGGCGGAGGTCGTCAAACGCTGATTGGTCGGCTCAAGATTATATAATAGATGGTCGGCTCAAGCGTCTCCCTTTTTGGAAAGCGGAGCGTTCTACCTGGTGTTCTATAGCCTTGATTTATTCGCAAGTCAATTACATGGCGCAAAATGTGGAAACACAAAACAGAAGTTGGTGCACGATTACGATAGTGCTTAAATTACGAACACCTAAAAGATGAAATAAGCTTCATGCACATTTCACGCGCTGAGGTAGTAAGCTTTCCTTTCGAGGAAGTACCATCGTATTTAAATGTGAAGTGTGAACTGTCTCTCGAGAAGTGCTTCTTCCCTGCATTATATTGCACTGCATGGAAACATTCCTGTTTCCATGCAAATGGAAACAGGAAACAATGCAATTGAAACAACCTGCACTGCATAGTTTCGAAGTCCCATCTGCAAGTGGATTACACGGATGGAGCAATCCATTCTGCAAAGAAAAAGCATCGCTTTTCTAGGAAATCTAGTGAATGAGATAATCATAAAAACATACCCTAGCCCAAAAATATTTTGAGGCTAGATAATGTATGCCTTCGAAGTATTGCGCAAAAGCCCCTCACCTTGGCTCCCAATAAAATACGCATATGCTGCATTGCTACATTCGCAATGCAATTCATAAAAGTACATTAACCAAAATAACCAATCAGTAAGCAACATTCTCCTCATACAAACAAGCACCACACAGTTGCTCTAGTTGTGATTCTTGGATAGTCACCGAGTGAACAAAGTGTATCATATTTTGAATCCTGAGCGCAACGTATTATTGGAAAGGCGGCAAACCGTCGTGCTGGATGATTTTCGTAACACCTTTCGGAAGTGCTGAAGAGTTAGATACAGAACGGCTCGTGGCAGAAACCCAAGAAACACCGCTCAAAATTGGACAACCAAAAATCAGGGAGCGTGCGTAACCTCCTCAGACACCGTCGCTCACGTGCACACCTGAACGCCCGCCGGTCGGGCACTCACCTGAATCGAAGCTGCCGACATTTTAATATCCGCTTCTTCCAGCATAGGTAATAGCATCAATGCGGACTGGAGTGTTGTCTGTCTCTACACGTGAGTACGCCACCACCAAGCACTGATGCGGCAGGTGACTACCGCCAAACCACAGGCGCACACCGGCCGGCCGGGGCGGTGAGCGCGCCGCCTGCCAACACAACCTGGACGCCGCGCTGTCGTGCCCGCGCGCTGCTGCTGGGCCGACCGTTTTTGCCTGTGTGTCGGAGGCGCCGGGCGCGCACCTGAGACCCCAGAGCGAGCTCCGCTCGGGCCGGACCAGAGCGGTGGCGGCGGTGGCGGCGGCGGTGGCGGCGGCGGCGGCGGCGGCAGAGCGTCGGCGGACGCTGGGGTCGTCCCGCACAGAGGAGCCGTCCACTGACTGTGACTGTGACGGTGGCGGCGGCGGCAGCGGCGGCGGCGGCGGCGGCCGGCGCGGCGCCGCCCCTGGCGATACACTTGCCGGGCGCCGGCGGCCGGTACGCGCCGCCCCCACCTGATCACGGCCGGGTGTCGTGGTAAAAACGGCACCGCCGCCCCAGCCCAGTGCCGGTCGGGCGTGATGGGCAGTGGGATACACACGCGAAATGAGCCATGCCACGGGCGAAACGGGCTGTGACGCAGCGGGAGGAGGGAAGCAAAGGGAGTAAAGGAGGCAGGCTTTGAAGCAAGGAACACGGTATGAAACAAGGGAGAAAGGTTGAGAATAAGAGGCGAGGCGCTGTGATACAAGAGAAGGATTACGCCACAGCAAGACGGACGCTATGTACATCCAGTGGCTTAGCTATTATTTGTGTCAGATGGGGGGAAAATTGATTTAAATGCGCCAACCTACCCCCATTTTACAAGTCTCGAAGTCCGGTCAATGCTATTCAGAGTGGCCCATTTGTATTCTTTATCAAAATAGTTAGCGGCCGATTTAAATTTTCCTGTAGAAGGGGCCCAGCCTACCATCATCGCTTCAATGTCAACGGAGTTCAATCCCTTAATCCATTTTTAAGGTTGTGTTTCGGGGACGAGTGGTCTAGGGGTAAGATGCTCGTCTCACAATCGAAAGGTTGTGGGTTCGAGTCTCACCTGTCGCCACTCTTCGCCCGCGACCAATCGGCGTGAGAGATTGGCGACGCTACATGACTCAACGGTCGACGTGTCGTAAAACCAATAACCAACCAAGGTTGTGTTTCTGGTATTCCTCGACAGGTCAACTGACACTGGTGAAATTATACCCATACAAATCAGTTAAAAATGTAAAATTGTATTATTTGACATACTTCAGTTCATAATATTATGACGTCACCACGTCTTCGTTCGTGCACGAGTGCACCCCCGCCTTGCGCATTCGGCGCATTCGCCACACTTCGTGCAATTATGTGGTTTCTGCTAGTCCTGTTACGTTTTGCTAATTCCTGCCACATGTATTGGAGTTCCCTGGGAAAATTCGATGAATTCAATTCGAGGCTTGTATCTCTGGTACAATATAAATATTATGATATATATTACTTCTTTCCACATTTTCTGGTGGGAAAGAAATCCGGATACACCGCTGAACCTTGATGATGCACCTGATCTCATTGTTTGCATATACTCCCGGATTGGCTACCGAACTCGGCGCTGGTTCGGCATTTTTTGTGACCCGTTACGTTTCTCTTCGTCTACTCATGTATTTTAGGGCTCTGGCACGTTTCTGTTACGGCCTCGGTGTGTTTTTGAGACCCCGATGCTTTTTAGGGCTGGGTTGCTTTTTGTGTCCCCAGGATGTTTTTTTCTTGTAGAGACCGGCACGTTTTTGAAGACCCGACGCCCCTTTTTGGTCTTTTTTAGCATCATGCCCCTTTTTGCTGGCCCCAATCTGTTTCTGAAGCCCTACTGGTGTCTTTGTGGCCATAGTGTGCTTTGAGGGTCTCCGGTGTGTTTTTGAGAGCTCCAGTTGTGCTTATTTTGGACCCCAGCGCATATTTTTAGATTTAGTCGCTTTTCTTAGAGTATATGCTCTTTGGAGAGCCTAGGTGCGCTTTCAGCCTCCCATTGTTCTTTTAAGACCCCGCTCTGTTAATTTGGGAGCTTGGACACAAATTCTTGAAACCCCAGCGTTATTTTTGGGCGCTCGGGCGCGATTTTTCGGCACCCTGGCGCGATTTTGTCGGGCCAAGGCGCGTGGTTCCGGGAACCCGACGTGAATTGTCTGGGCTACATGCGTTTTTCTGGATCTCTTCTGAATGTGTCGAGGTCTGGGTCTCCTGGCGTGATTATCTAAGCGCCCTGCGCCATATTTGTGTGCCACGCCGCAATCTGTCGAGCACCGTTTCGTTTTGTTCAGAGCCCTACGGGATTTTTGGTGGCCTCTGCGCAATTATCGGAGCTCCAGAACGATGCCCCGGGCCGGGGATTTATGTTTCAGAATCCTTGCTTCATTTTTGGGGCCCGGTTCAATTGCTTCGGGTCCCGATGTGAGCTTCGGGGTCACGCTGTGGCCCCGATTTTGGCCACAGCGAGTTCCTCCGGGGCCTCAGTGCCATTTGTTGCGACCCCGGCGCGATCTTTCGAGACGAGTGTTCTCTACAGCTTCAGTAGTTATGGTAAGTTGTTCTAACTTATCACCTGCCATAACATTATTTTCAGTATTTTCACATGCACTTCAGATAGCATTAGTAAAAACTGATGACAATTGCTCCCTTAGAGACTTCACTAAATCACAATCTTAAACCACTATTTCACTACTTATCCCCAATAACCCCATTTCTCAGATTTAAATTTGTAGAATCTAGAGAACCTCTTAGAATTTCCTGCCGAATAGCTTCGAGCTAAATTAATATAACCTACTATTTACACTTCCTACCTCACAACCCTAATTGTACTTCTTCCTATCCCATATACAAATAGGTTCGACTCAGAGTTGATGTCTTTACATTTCTTAAATGTCTGTTTTTACAGCAGCGAAGGTTTTACGTCCCCGGTCACAAAGAGTGTCTAGCCTTGCTAATTCCGATTTGCCTACTGGGAGCGAACCTATCTCGACCTTGAAACATTTAATCTGTTAACAATTCCCACACTTGATATGCATATAAGCCTGACAATAACTCTTCCCACTGAACTACACGAATGAAGATCCGGAACGTATCTAATTTCCTTGAGCAACCGTTGGAATCCGTGTTGTCCGCGGATCACCACTCTGCACGCGGGGAGTTCCCGCTCCCTGCCGAGGGCCACACGGGGACGCGTCCTGTCGGCGCAGCGGCGAGTCCACGTAATGCCGCGGACGGGTCCAGTGCGAGCGAGAACCACCGCACGAGCTTGCGCCGGCCAGCGGTGTCTCCGGCAGGAAGCCAGCGCTCACCGATGATTCAGGTCGCAGGCGCAGACCCTCAGTGAGTGCCCGGCATGCCGAGGTGATTTCCGTTCCGTGAAGGCCGGCGATCATTGGCGGCTGAACTGAGTCACCCACTCTGACTTCCCCCTCCCCTGCCGGTAAGTCAAGCCTCACTGCTTCCCTGCCATAACCCCACAGACAGCTGTGAACCTGAGTGGTGACTGGGCTGACTTTGATGCCGACTGAACTCCGATACTAAGCATGAGTAAGGTAGTGGCCGAGGCTCACTCGACCATTACCTTTTAATGTCGTCATTACAAGGCCAAATCACTCAATGCTCACGGTTCTCTGAACGCAGATGACGTTCTTAATTATTCTTGTTAATCGCACCTTGCATCATTCATTGATACACTTTTCAATCAAATCAGCGTCCCTGAGGTAACAGTTCTTTGTCGCTGAGCCCTTCGCTTCCTTTCTCACCGCCACACAACTTCTGCATGTGCCTCTTTGTCGCTGAGCGAACCTATCGCTTCGCTTCTCACCGCCACACAATTCCTGCCTGTTCCTGTTTGTCGCTGAGCGAACCCTTTGCTTCGCTTCTCATCGCCCCACAATTTCTGCCTGTGTCTCTTCGAGCTCTTAAATATACCGTGATCACGACTTCCCCTGTAGATCATTGCACGCATTTCGCATTCGAGCAGTGTTGCGTCAATTGTGCCAAGTGCGCCATTGTGAAAATTAAATTCAAGTAGGATCCACGAAGCGATTAATCAGCCATAAAACAGTATTTCACTGCACTTGCACTTGGACCAACGATATGTGACTCATCGCATACCTCAGCGGTCCAGCCGTTCCTCAAAGTTCGTGCCGGAGCTTTGTCAGTGTACTTGCCTACTCGTGTGTAAGCGTTACTAGGATAAGTAGTGTAGCCAAGAATTACCAGGGTTTAATCGCTCCTTCACCAGCCAAATGTGACTTTTTCCGGCTATTAACTTGGATATGGTATGCATGTGTGGATGTGTGCCTCTGAGCTCTCAGTATGTGATGACATGCCAGCTGCGAATTCACCGGCCGAGATCTTGTGCACGAGGTGTCGTCCATGTTTGTTCAAATATCGGACATTGTACTGACGATCGACAGTTCATTTGGATCAGATGCATCAATCGGACCCCTGTTAAAGGTTCATTTGGATCAGATGTATCAATCGGACCCCTGTTAAAGGTTCATATGGATCAGATACATCAATCGGACCCCTGTTGAAGGTTCATATGGATCAGATGCATCAATCGGACCCCTGTTAAAGGTTCATTTGGATCAGATGTATCAATCGGACCCCTGTTAAAGGTTCATTTGGATCAGATGCATCAATCGGACCCCTGTTAAAGGTTCATTTGGATCAGATGCATCAATCGGACCCCTGTTAAAGGTTCATTTGGATCAGATGTATCAATCGGACCCCTGTTAAAGGTTCATATGGATCAGATGCATCAATCGGACCCCTGTTAAAGGTTCATATGGATCAGATGCATCAATCGGACCCCTGTTAAAGGTTCATTTGGATCAGATGTATCAATCGGACCCCTGTTAAAGGTTCATATGGATCAGATGCATCAATCGGACCCCTGTTAAAGGTTCATTTGGATCAGATGCATCAATCGGACCCCTGTTAAAGGTTCATATGGATCAGATGCATCAATCGGACCCCTGTTAAAGGTTCATTTGGATCAGATGTATCAATCGAGCCCCTGTTAAAGGCAGCCAGCATGTCACTCCCGGCGACTTCATGAGCCTATGAGGGAGACCGTATGACGCAACGCTGGCATGTGCAACAGTGGGATGCTTAGTTCTCATTCCAGCTACTATCATCAGTTTAAAGCACCATGGTAATGACCACCATGGCCCACTAGATGACAATGAGTACCAATGACCCACTGGATGGGAATGAGTACCAGTGACCCACTGGATAACGATGACCACCAATGGCGCAATGGACGGCAACGAGCATTAATAGCCTACTGGATATTGTTACCCAGGAAGATGGTAGGTTCTGGATGCAAATAGGATGGCCAAATAATTCTTCATTTTCCTTCATCCTTAATCATCCTAAGGAAATTTAAGCAGTAGATCTAATCAATTGAACTAGTGGCCAAGTCGAAGATAGGCATACGCTTTAAAAAGTTCCCAATAGATTTGGACATCGGTCTTTTTTCATAATGAACGCATCCTGTCGACATGTATGGCCACATGACCGACCTGCGGCGATGGATTGTCCACTGACCGACCTGCGGCGGTGGATTGTCCACTGACTGACCCTGTGGCTGTGGATTGTCCACCGGCCGACTCCATGGCTGTGGACTGTCCACCGGCCGACCCCGTGGCTGTGGATTGTCCACTGACCGACCTGCGGCGGTGGATTGTCCACGACCTGCGGCGATGGATTGTCCACTGACTGACCCCGTGGCTGTGGATTGTCCACTGACTGACCCCGTGACTGTGGATTGTCCACTGACTGACCCCGTGGCTGTGGATTGTCCACTGACCGACCTGCGGCGGTGGATTGTCCACGACCTGCGGCGGTGGATTGTCCACTGACTGACCCTGTGGCTGTGGATTGTCCACCGGCCGACTCCATGGCTGTGGACTGTCCACCGGCCGACCCCGTGGCTGTGGATTGTCCACTGACCGACCTGCGGCGGTGGATTGTCCACGACCTGCGGCGGTGGATTGTCCACTGACTGACCCCGTGGCTGTGGATTGTCCACTGACTGACCCTGTGGCTGTGGATTGTCCACCGGCCGACTCCATGGCTGTGGACTGTCCACCGGCCGACCCCGTGGCTGTGGATTGTCCACTGACCGACCTGCGGCGGTGGATTGTCCACGACCTGCGGCGGTGGATTGTCCACAGCCCGCCCCCGTGGCTGTGGATTGTCCACAGACCGCCCCCGTGGCAGTGGATTGTCCACAGCCCGCCCCCGTGGCTGTGGATTGTCCACAGCCCGCCCCCGTGGCAGTGGATTGTCCACAGCCCGCCCCCGTGGCTGTGGATTGTCCACAGACCGCCCCCGTGGCAGTGGATTGTCCACAGCCCGCCCCCGTGGCTGTGGATTGTCCACAGCCCGCCCCCGTGGCTGTGGATTGTCCACAGACCGCCCCAGTAATTGGATTGTGCCATCGTCTAGTGAGCCTTAGGATGATAAAATCCTAGTGATATAGTGATCAGCGAAGTGAGCTTAGGATCAACAATTGCGGATTTCAAGGCGCGTTAAGTGTAAATCACAAGCTTCCCAGGGTAGCTGGCTGACTTTATTGTGATGACCTAATGTAACTATGCAGCCGACAACGTATGCAAACAATTAAGATGAGCGCTACATAACCCGGAACAGTTGATGTGCCCCCAACGCACAAATAATCAATCAATCAATGAATGTAAACGATTAGGAGGAAAACCCTGCCAGAAAACAAATAGTCCCAATATACCTTCTGTCCATGATAACCACTGTACGTAGAGGGCATGCATCGTGAAGAAAATACTACATGAGGTCAGAGTGTTTGGTGGCAAACACTCAACTCGTGGAGACTGGAGTGATAAATCGCTATAATTCCTCCACTTCCGGCGACACCGACATACGCGACATCCCGATGTACGTCAGCGACAGGCCCTACTGGGATCGATTAATATCATTAACTGATTATCATTAACGACCCGCTGAAGCTGCTACCACATGATTTGATAAGCCGGGTTATGACGAGCAAACCGATCATATCTGCGAGGAGGGGCATTGTGTTCAGATAAGGTCGGCCCATGTAATGCACTAAGGCAGTGCATCACCTGAATACAGCTGGGAAGTATTTTTGTTTGCTATTTTCGTACAAATGATGCTTTCAGCCACTGGAAAATAGCACAGTTGAAAAACTGGACACAATTATGCATTGGTGACTCGTAATTATAGGGAAAATTGAAGTTCACATTTACATCTAAGGTTCAAAACAGCTCTATCACCGGTCGGCAAAGCAAGCCTCTGGCAGATATTGCCATACGTCGCGTTTTCGTATAAGCGCAGGGTATGCGGCCTTTTTGGAGTGGAGTCCATTCTACTCTTAATGGAGATTGCTGTGGGAGGGACACTTTTGAGGTACATCGGGCCATGTTTTGCACAAAAATGCTTCCATTGTGTCGTGAAAATAAGGGAATATGCGGAATTGTTACGTACCCAAATTACCTACCCACTCACTTAGGTAGGCAAGAGAATTAGCAAATACTAGAACCGAAAGTCAAACTAGGAAGTCTGTTAGTGACAAGTGGGCTCTTACTGTGCTTTGATGTTATGCTTAGTCAGCTCTTTAAATTCCATGCACTCACCAGTGTTTCCAGGACGGACATATCAGTTCAGCCAACAAAATAAAAAACAGCCTGATTTGGAGCAAACCTGTTCTTCAATCTCAAAGCATGCGAAACCTAGTAGCATTTTATGAAACAGTATGAAACTCTGAGCTCATGCTTGGGTAGTTAGGCACCGACCAAGCTTTCCAAATCCAAGGAATTTGAAAATTTGTGAGAATTAGTTTTTACTTGAGCGTACCAAACGACTAAAAACTAACTTTTCGGATCTGCACAATACATGCAATTTGGTTAAAAATATGGAAACCTCTAGGGCACTTTTGGCTTTAAAATGTGTTTTTTTCAGTGTTTTGATGTAATTTGGAAGAATTTTAAATTCATATGTTTGGAAAATGAAAACTTTCTTGACATAAGCACTTCAAGTTGTCCTTATATCTCAATATGCAGTCATTTCACCACGAGAACGTATTATTGTGCTTAAAGGTGGTAACAAAACAAGTTTTTGCATACATTTGCCTCCATAAAGCAAACAAATGGGTTAGGTTTGGTGAGGCTAGGTTAGTTTAGGTTTTTTAAGTTGGAAAAGTTTTGTAAAAATTTCCAAAAAACATACATGCAAATTTTGGAAGTTTTTTTCTTCAAAAGCAGCTGATGTTACGTTAGGTTAGGATGGGCTATGTTTTCCTTTAATTTCTAAAGTTTTCAGAAAATAAATTGCTTACAATTTTTCTAATTTATTTCATTTTATTTTTTTTTAATCTCCAAAGTGAGATTAGTCTAGGTCAGGTTATGTTACCTTGCAATTTTATTTAATTTCTTAAGCATTTCTTTTCATGCTATGCTACCTAACTCAAAGCACCCTTTCTGGTGTTATTTTGCTCACAAATTGAAAAGCGAGCATTTGCACATGAAATGAGTGGTCCCATCATCTTAGTCACATTCATAAACATTGCATTGGAATGATAAATTCCAAGAATTCATAAAACACCCGGCAGGCACAAATTTACCGAGAAGAACATCAAAATCAATCAAATGGCATTTCAAACAACCACAGAAAAAACATCTTTTGTGAAAATGGAGATGTAGGCAGATGCAGATGCAGATGCAGATGCAGATGTAGGAACTTCAACAAAACATGGAAAATACCGAAAAAGTGTTTTGTGTGTAGCAGCGTATATTGAAGAATAATGTAATATCACAATAAAGCATAACCACACCTAGCCTGACCTAACCTAACATAATCTACTGATGTTAGATCGCCTAAACCTACTGATATTAGATCACCTAATTCTATTGATGTTGGATCACCTAATATCACTAAATCACTGGATGATTATGTATCTTCTGCAGTATTAGTGCTAGGTGACTTGATTTCAAATAAAGAAAATCTTGCTTATGTGTTATTTCCCAAAGAAATTACACCTAAATAAGTTGCTGTGTAAGCTTCAACAAGTCCAGTCCATGCATCAGCGAAAAAATTTAACCATTTTGCATGGAAAATCACAGTTAATGAAAGTTTTAGGTTTTCATCCTTGGTGATGACTTTCATCTTTTCATAAACATATTACAAACACAGATGGTCATTGTTGTGATGAAAATAAAGTGCATGTTTGCAATGTTTTCATCCTTGTCTTTTGTTTTTCCAGCAGGTATCAATAGTCTCACTCTCAGGTGAATATAAAATAAGCTTTGAGACAAATGCATATCATCACAAAACCTAAGGGACCTGTAGTGAAGATGTTCCTGGCAGGCTGAAAATTATTGTACAATGAACTAGATGTGTCTATCTTCATGAAGCTAGGCATGAAGTTCACAGTGTATCCTCACATTCAGAGGATTATATAGCATGATGAACATAAGTGCAGCAATCTATGAATATGCATGAATCCATGAAATACACACTCATACCATGCATCTTTAAAAAAACATGTGAAGCTGTAGCATAACCAGAAATTAGGCCAAGCTGACGCACTTAAGGGCTGAATCATGACATTGGCCAAACCCAAGTAATTGTCAGCTAATGCAGGGGGATTTGGAGCAAGCGGGTGGGGGCATCACCAGCCTAGATAGCCTGATATGAACTAAAATTATCCTTTATTCATGCTCTTCAGAAAAACAGGGAACATTTTATGTGAAGAAAAAGTATTGTTTTAAACTAGAGCTTGCACCTAAACCATACAAATCAGGTATTTTTCGTCAGCGATTTATTAAATCTTACACAACCCAAGCTGACTGACAACGGGCTGGCTGGATCCACCCATGAGCTGAACCCTTAACAGCGTTAAATCTCATGACTGAGTAGTATCTCAGCACTGATTACAGACAAAGAATGCAGGTATACAAATCTACATTAATAAATACAGAAATTCCCAAACCTGGATCCTATTCGGCGACTTACGAGGGCTCAGCTTTGTTTTTCGAAGTCTTGTGTGCGTCACAATTGTAGGCATGTATTTTGAAGAAAAATAGAATTGATAAAATGTTCCGATATTAATATATGATTCTCTTCAGATGTAAACAGAGAAATCAAGTTAGAATTGTTTCTTCATTTATCTTAACCTTACACTAATAAATTTCACAAATACTGCAAATATTAGCAAACATTGTTTATCAAGAACATGGGATGAAAAATTTCATACTTAAGCTGGCACATTCCAGGAGGATGAAAAACACATGAAAATACAGGTGAATTTGTGAATGAATACTGGCGAACATGATGGATAAATCAAAGATCAAAGCAAGTATTTGAACGTCTCATCATTTTCTACACATTATAAAAGGACAATAACGCTCTGCCGCGCGCGGTACAAGGAATTATTCATATGTTCATCTGTGGGCTTTTTCGGCCAGTCTGAAGGATGAAAAATCCAGGTAAACGCGGGGCTTGATATACGGAAGTGCTACGAATAAATCGCACAACAACTGGGATTTTCCAACTCTCCGTTCATTTTAGTGCGTGAAAATTAGCACAAAAACACTTCCGAAGGTCTTCCTTACGCGCCATATTTTTTACAACGCAAGAGCTGACGTGTGGATGCTTGGAAAGTATGCTGCAAATGGAGACCAGTTCCTTGGTGATATGGCAAGGGAATACTATAACTGGACAAAAATATAATTATTTCAAGTTCATTTTCTGATTTGAGCACACAAGATACTCGACATGTGCACATTTAAGTGAAAATTATGATGTTTTTCAATCGCCATTTGTCGATAGCTCACTGGCTTTTTCCTTCGTCACAGGTAACAACCTGAATGCCATAATCTCCCTTGTAGTGGAAATATTTGATCCTAGTTTTTTCATGGCATTCTTTATATTGTTCCAAGTCCTTTCCAGTATAATAGCCTCCCAGCCGTGCAGGTTCAATATAAAAAAAATTAATTGCGAAGTGTGCATTGTGTCCTGTGGCACTATAATTTGTCACGAAAGCGCAAAACATCGCTGCGCTGAATTTTTTTTACATTCCATTGTTTTCATAGCCTTGCATTTGGCATATACGTGCATACAGTGCAGCGTAAGTTCTATGTGTACTGCCTTGAGCGTTGTTAACCTTAAACCACCTCATCCTACATTGCACAGATGTGTGGTATAATGTAGATGATGAATATCTCAATCTAGATTGGTGGTATATTAGTGGCATATCTGCGTGTGCTGTTCGAAGGAAAGCATATGATCGAGGTAGAACGAGTGGATTCTAAGGTTGTTCTGCTTTGTTGGGAGGGGGCAGATTCAGAGCTGAATGAGGCAGAAATAGATATTGTAGGGGAGAGACAGTATTGGATCTAAGGAGGCCGAATGGGCCGCCCCCCCATGCCCAAAGGGGAACGCCACCTCATCTGCTAGAATGCTACCCCTCTAGCCTCCTTTCCATCCCCTACTGTTGAAGTGCCATCCATCCGGGAGGTCGGAGTGCATCCCCCCCTCCCCCCTCTGGTCCCTGCTTCCTAGGAAGGCAAGTTAGTGCCACCCAAGCACATCTTTAGCTTCCACCAGCCCCACAGCTTAAATTCCTGTATCCGACCCTATTTGAGACTGAATTATGTGATGCTGAATATTCCTACAGGGGAGGAGCCTTAAAGTGTTGCAAGGTGTGGACAGGGCAGGAATTATGGATCCAGCACCCAATTATATTGGCATGAGGACAAGTTTAAAAGAAACTATGAATTTACAAAAGAAGTAGCTAAAAGAAGTAGCTAAAAGAAGTAGCTAAAGAAGCATGAAAGATAATGAAACTATGAGCCACATGGGCCAATGGCATAGGAACAGGGCAGTTGCCCCCCCCCATCCAGCTTTGAAGCTGGTGGGCATTACCTGCCATCTTTTCATGGTCTGAGCACCCAGATCTCTCCCCCCCCAGTAGAAAACATTTCAGTCTCATGGCACATCCTGCCGCCTCACCCCCCCCCCACATAAAAATGTTCCTTATGGCCCTGACAGGGGCCATCTTGGTTACACTTTGTGGACACTAAGAACTAGTTGTCCACAACATTTGTCGATTAGTTGTCCATGAAATAAGGAAAGGAAATTCTTTTCTCCTTTTAATACCAGTCTATGCTATTTTTATAGACTGCTATGCATACTGACAATGCCAATTGTGCGTGATAGCTGGTTCCAATGTTAACTACCCTGCTGGTAAAGAAAGACTGTCTTGTCTTTATCCTGATATGGTTAACTTTGATTTTGAATTGATGGTCTCTAATAACTAATTGTATAATTTGTATTATCCTAGAGATGGATCTGTTGCTGACCATAAATAAATTTAAATACCTTGATGAGACCTTCTCCCCTTATTTTTCTGTATCTAAGTGTATACACAATCATATCTTTTTTAATCTCGTCTCATATGGTAGGTTGCTCAAATTACTAATCCTCGTTTGCACTCTCTCTAAATATTACCAACTTTTTCCATAGCTATAGGGGATCAAGCTCGATTATTTAAAATGTGCCCTGAAATTTTGTTATTGCTTCTTTTGTATGTTGTCCATAATTTGTGGACACAATATGATGTACACAATTTTGTGTTCACAATAACACCTAAGTCCTTCTGTTGAGTCGCAGCTAGTACTTGGCTACCCATTAAGTATGGATTCCTGATATGCTGTCTACCTACATGCATTATTCGACACTTATCAAAGCTAAATTTAATTTGGCACTTTTATACCTTTTCAATCCTATTTACGAATATTGTGACCAATAGTGGTTCCAGTACTGACCATTGTAGTACTTCACTAAGAGCATCTTGTCATGAAATCTTCATACCACCTAGCACCGGGGACGAGTGGTCTAGGGGTAAGATGCTCGTCTCACAATCGAAAGATTGTGGGTTCGAATCTCACCTGTCGCTACTCTTCGCCCGCGACCAATCGGCGTGAGAGATTGGCGACGCTATATGACTCGACGGTCGCCGTGTCGTAAAACCAATAACCACAACCACCACCGCCACCTAGCACCACTCTCTACTGTCCATCTGAAAGCCATAGCTCAAACTGATTTTCATATCATCAGGATTAAATCAATATGATGTCTTATCACACTTGTCTGTAGCAAAATCCAAAAAGTTCAAGATATTTGTCAGCGAGATCAACCTTTTCTAAACACATGCTGGGTGTCTCGAATCAATATGTTCCCTTCCAGAAAACAACAATTATATCCGTAATAATTGGTTTAAGCAGCGTATATCCTAAGGATGTTGGTCCTGCATTTACATAACTTCATTCAAAATGGTGTGGTTCCCGCATTGTCCCGACTAGACGCTGCCTCAATCACGCCGTGATCTAGTAGAGATCGCGGCGCCTTGCCCGCGGTATTAACTGCAAAACAATTGTCTCACCTCTACCACTGACCCAAACTAATCTGTATCCGTTCTTTGACAGTAACGCCGCTGCTGCCTCAATCCTGTGTGCCGGGATCCTGCTATCCTGGTTTGGTCTGGCCGCATCGTCCGTCCATCACCTACATCAGACCTTCCTGCCATCCTTCTGAGGTTGGTTTTTTTCACCTACATCCTGTCCTGTGTTCTTACGTCGTTGACTTGCTGCTTGAATCCGTGGGTATCAGGCATGGTGAAAATTAAATCTGATGAAGCTGTCGTATGCTATATATGTCTTAGAAATATCAGAAAAAGTAATGCTAAGCGACATGCGCAAAACGTGCACAGGGTGGGGGGAAAAACTTCAGGACTTTAGCAAGGCATGTGAGAGAGAGACAATGCGACGGAAGAGGCGGGATCGAGATGTCCGTCCAGACCCGATCGGATGTAGCACTGCTGTGGGGACGTCTGGAGACGATGCCACGCCAACTGCACCAGCAGCAACCACTGACTGCCTCCCTCGACTCTGACAGTGATGTAGACGATCCCAGCCCAGCTGCTGTCGAGCCGGAAATGAATGACGAGCCCAACAGTGACCCCATGGACGAGACGAGACCGACAAGGACAGCGGTCATGGACACAGACGATGCGATTATAGCGATTATATTACTCAGACTTGAACGGTTATGGTTGTTGATGCAATAAAACTCATATTTTATGTTCCGAGTGTGTACTACATCATTGGCGTTGAAAGAACGTGGAACGATGGACAAAGACAAGAGAAGCTGTTGCTTCAGTTCAACGAATCCAAGTCGCGTTGGTGATGTGCAAAATAATTATCTCCGTGAGATAGTACGATTTTGGTTTCGCTGTTGACTGGTATTCGTAGAAACTATCCACATTTCCAGTCACACTCGCGATCATATCTATTCGAAGTTCAGCCATGCACAATTAAAAGTTGTTATTGGCTTGGTTAGTGCTTCCGTTGATGGCGTCGGTGCTGACTGTTCAGATGCCTCATTTCACTTTTATATTAAATGTTGTTGGTGTGCTGTATTATTTATTTACAAAGCCCAGCTGTTTGATCGAGTTGCGGCATGGCCTTCACCAGAGATGATGCTCCCTTGAGACCAAATGACTAAGGACATAAACACATCACAAAAAGCAAAACAAAAGCAGTGTCAGTATTAGTAACATTGCCGTAGTTACGCTCCAGTTACAGCCGAAAAGCAGACGTAGAAATATGCAGGCAGATGATTCGAAAGTGCTGTCAGACACCGACACTGAACTGGTGATACGGTCGTTCTGCGGGCACTGGTTCAGCATTTGGGGACGTGACAGGTCACAGGTATGATGCCAGTTATCTGGATTGCATAGGCCAGCACCGCCACCCAGGGATGTAGGCTTCGTGATCAGGTCTGCATGATGAGGACTGGTCAGCGAGGCAGTGGCCAAGGTGGATGGTACCTGTAACACAATACCAACCAATCAAATACACCCACATGCAGCTCATAGCATTTGGGTGAGGCCATCATGCACATTGTACATGCAGGTTTAAGTGGCAGGTGCTAGATGTGCGACATTTGTCTTCTCCAAGGGACGGAACAGTCAATTACTTCGCATTTACCTTTGTACCTTTGCACGCATCACGGTCTGCCATCATACACCTTGAGGAAAACCACAGCCATCAAGCACCCGGCATGCACAGCTGAAACAAACACGTCCAAGTATAACATGCAACGTAGGTCTTTGATAGGGCAGTGCACAGGTGTCCTTCCACCATGTGTGGCCAGATTAATGTGAAGAAGTACCGAAGAATGGAATTGCCTGTTTCATTTCAAGCACCGCGCTACATTCATGAACTCAATAAAGAAAGGAAGAAGCAAAATGAGAAGCATGTGAAGGTACTGACCCCAAAAATGTGGTTCAGGAAGAGTGGACGCAACATACAATTTGTCCAAATTTGTATGATTATGTTTGCCACTCTGGCCATGTGTTTAATTTATTAGTATGATGGCGCAATCTGGGTTTTCATCATGATGCATCTATTCAGCGTTTTTCATCTTTCACTATCTCAGAGTGATTTTGTTTTTCATCCGCACAGGTATTGAAAAAGTAATTTTAAGACACTGCCATGCATTCTTGTTTCTGATTTTCTCTCAGGGGCTTCTATATCAATAAAAAAATGTTATTGTTTGGCAAGAAAAACTGATTGGATTTTCCCTAAATACCACTTTTGGTGCACCATGCTTGTGTAGATTGGACTAAAGTAGTCATGCCTATATTAGGAAAAATTGTTGACAGCCCATACAATATATTTTTTTGTGTGTTTGAAGAAGTAGTCATGCAAAGACCCATTTGACGTAAAATACCTTGTTTAATGTTTGCTTCAGTTTACCAAAGTACATGCACAACTTAGCATGATTATATCAATTGTAGTTTTAAAAAAAATAGTGATCAGAAACTTTTTATCTTAGCTAACATTACTCCTGGCAACCTGCAAGTCATCACCAGCATGAAGCAGACTCTTATCTGAACACAATTTAATGTAGTTCGTGCTGTCGATGTCAATGCATCAGGTCAGCACACCAAATTTCCTGGCGTTCGGCATTGTCTTTTCACCAGTTACGCTCGTCTGCATACAAGTCTTCTTACGAACCTACGGAGGGCACTCAGAAGCCATGGTACCAACTGGTACCAACTGGTACCAACTGGTACCAGTTGGTACCAACTGGTACCAACTGGCGGCGCCGGGAGCGGCCGAGACACCTGACCTCAGCACACCGACCTGGCAGAACCGACCTCAGCAAACCGACCTGGCAGAACCGACCTGGCAGAACCTGCCTCAGCACACCGACCTGGCAGAACCGACCTCAGCACACCGACCTGGCAGAACCGACCTCAGCACACCGACCTGGCAGAACCGACCTGGCAGAACCGACCTGGCAGAACCGACCTCAGCACACCGACCTGGCAGAACCGACCTGGCAGAACCGACCTGGCAGAACCGACCTCAGCACACCGACCTGGCAGAACCGACCTCAGCACACCGACCTGGCAGAACCGACCTCAGCACACCGACCTGGCAGAACCGACCTCAGCACACCGACCTGGCAGAACCGACCTCAGCACACCGACCTGGCAGAACCGACCTCAGCACACCGACCTGGCAGAACCGACCTCAGCACACCGACCTGGCAGAACCGACCTCAGCACACCGACCTGGCAGAACCGACCTGGCAGAACCGACCTGGCAGAACCGACCTCAGCACACCGACCTGGCAGAACCGACCTGGCAGAACCGACCTGGCAGAACCGACCTCAGCACATCGACCTGGCAGAACCGACCTCAGCACACCGACCTGGCAGAACCGACCTCAGCACACCGACCTGGCAGAACCGACCTGGCAGAACCGACCCCTGGCAGAACCGACCTCAGCACATCGACCTGGCAGAACCGACCTCAGCACACCGACCTGGCAGAACCGACCTCAGCACACCGACCTGGCAGAACCGACCTCAGCACACCGACCTGGCAGAACCGACCTGGCAGAACCGACCCCTGGCAGAACCGACCTCAGCACATCGACCTGGCAGAACCGACCTCAGCACACCGACCTGGCAGAACCGACCTCAGCACACCGACCTGGCAGAACCGACCTCAGCACACCGACCTGGCAGAACCGACCTGGCAGAACCGACCCCTGGCAGAACCGACCTCAGCACATCGACCTGGCAGAACCGACCTCAGCACACCGACCTGGCAGAACCGACCTCAGCACACCGACCTGGCAGAACCGACCTGGCAGAACCGACCCCTGGCAGAACCGACCTCAGCACATCGACCTGGCAGAACCGACCTCAGCACACCGACCTGGCAGAACCGACCTCAGCACACCGACCTGGCAGAACCGACCTCAGCACACCGACCTGGCAGAACCGACCTGGCAGAACCGACCCCTGGCAGAACCGACCTCAGCACATCGACCTGGCAGAACCGACCTCAGCACACCGACCTGGCAGAACCGACCTCAGCACACCGACCTGGCAGAACCGACCTCAGCACACCGACCTGGCAGAACCGACCTGGCAGAACCGACCCCTGGCAGAACCGACCTCAGCACATCGACCTGGCAGAACCGACCTCAGCACACCGACCTGGCAGAACCGACCTCAGCACACCGACCTGGCAGAACCGACCTCAGCACACCGACCTGGCAGAACCGACCTCAGCACACCGACCTGGCAGAACCGACCTCAGCACACCGACCTGGCAGAACCTGCCTCAGCACATCGACCTGGCAGAACCGACCTCAGCACACCGAGGCAGAACCGACCTCAGCACACCGACCTGGCAGAACCGACCTCAGCACACCGACCTGGCAGAACCGACCTCAGCACACCGACCTGCAGCACACCGACCTGGCAGAACCGACCTCAGCACACCGACCTGGCAGAACCGACCTCAGCACACCGACCTGGCAGAACCGACCTCAGCACACCGACCTGGCAGACCGCCAGCACACCGACCTGGCAAACGCACACCGACCTGGCAGAACCGACCTCAGCACACCGACCTGGCAGAACCCCCACCGACCTGGCAGAACCGACCTCAGCACACCGACCTGGCAGAACCGACCTCAGCACACCGACCTGGCAGAACCGACCTCAGCACACCGACCTGGCAGAACCGACCTCAGCACACCGACCTGGCAGAACCGACCTCAGCACACCGACCTGGCAGAACCGACCTCACGCACACCGACCTGGCAGAACCGACCTCAGCACACCGACCTGGCAGAACCGACCTCAGCACACCGACCTGGCAGAACCGACCTCAGCACACCGACCTGGCAGAACCGGCCTCAGCACACCGACCTGGCAGAACCGACCTCAGCACACCGACCTGGCAGAACCGACCTCAGCACACCGACCTGGCAGAACCGACCTCAGCACACCGACCTGGCAGAACCGACCTCAGCACACCGACCTGGCAGAACCGAGACCTCCAGCACACCGACCTGGCAGAACCGACCTCAGCACACCGACCTGGCAGAACCGACCTCCAGCACACCGACCTGGCAGAACCGACCTCAGCACACCGACCTGGCAGAACCGACCTCAGCACACCGACCTGGCAGAACCGACCTCAGCACACCGACCTGGCAGAACCGACCTCAGCACACCGACCTGGCAGAACCGACCTCAGCACACCGACCTGGCAGAACCGACCTCAGCACACCGACCTGGCAGAACCAACCCTCAGCACACCGACCTGGCAGAACCGACCTCAGCACACCGACCTGGCAGAACCGGCCTCAGCACACCGACCTGGCAGAACCGACCTCAGCACACCGAACCAGACCTCAGCACACCGACCTGGCAGAACCGACCTCAGCACACCGACCTGGCAGAACCGACCTCAGCACACCGACCTGGCAGAACCGACCTCAGCACACCGACCTGGCAGAACCGACCTCAGCACACCGACCTGGCAGAACCGACCTGGCAGAACCGACCTGGCAGAACCGACCTGGCAGAACCGACCTGGCAGAACCGACCTGGCAGAACCGACCTCAGCACACCGACCTGGCAGAACCGACCTGGCAGAACCGACCTCAGCACACCGACCTGGCAGAACCGACCTGGCAGCACCGACCTGGCAGAACCGACCTCAGCACACCGACCTGGCAGAACCGACCTCAGCACACCGACCTGGCAGACCACCGACCTGGCAGAACCGACCAGCACACCGACCTGGCAGAACCGACCTCAGCACACCGACCTGGCAGAACCGACCTCAGCACACCGACCTGGCAGAACCGACCTCAGCACACCGACCTGGCAGAACCGACCTCAGCACACCGACCTGGCAGAACCGACCTCAGCACACCGACCTGGCAGAACCGACCTCAGCACACCGACCCTGGCAGAACCGACCTCAGCACACCGACCTGGCAGAACCGACCTCAGCACACCGACCCTGGCAGAACCGACCTCAGCACACCGACCTGGCAGAACCGACAGACACGCAGAACCGACCTCAGCACACCGACCTGGCAGAACCGACCTCAGCACACCGACCTGGCAGAACCGACCTCAGCACACCGACCTGGCAGAACCGACCTCAGCACACCGACCTGGCAGAACCGACCTCAGCACACCGACCTGGCAGAACCGACCTCAGCACACCGACCTGGCAGAACCGACCCGCACACCGACCTGGCAGAACCGACCTCAGCACACCGACCTGGCAGAACCGACCTCAGCACACCGACCTGGCAGAACCGACCTCAGCACACCGACCTGGCAGAACCGACCTCAGCACACCGACCTGGCAGAACCGACCTCAGCACACCGACCTGGCAGAACCGACCTCAGCACACCGACCTGGCAGAACCGACCTCAGCACATCGACCTGGCAGAACCGACCTCAGCACACCGACCTGGCAGAACCGACCTCAGCACACCGACCTGGCAGAGAACCGACCTCAGCACACCGACCTGGCAGAACCGACCTCAGCACACCGACCTGGCAGAACCGACCTCAGCACACCGACCTGGCAGAACCGACCTCAGCACACCGACCTGGCAGAACCGACCTCAGCACACCGACCTGGCAGAACCGACCTCAGCACACCGACCTGGCAGAACCGACCTCAGCACACCGACCTGGCAGAACCGACCTCAGCACACCGACCTGGCAGAACCGACCTCAGCACACCGACCTGGCAGAACCGACCTCAGCACACCGACCTGGCAGAACCGACCTCAGCACACCGACCTGGCAGAACCGACCTCAGCACACCGACCTGGCAGAACCGACCTCAGCACACCGACCTGGCAGAACCGACCTCAGCACACCGACCTGGCAGAACCGACCTCAGCACACCGACCTGGCAGAACCGACCTCAGCACACCGACCTGGCAGAACCGACCTCAGCACACCGACCTGCAGAACGCAGAACCGACCTCAGCACACCGACCTGGCAGAACCGACCTCAGCACACCGACCTGGCAGAACCGACCTCAGCACACCGACCCTGGCAGAACCGACCTCAGCACATCGACCTGGCAGAACCGACCTCAGCACACCGACCTGGCAGAACCGACCTCAGCACACCGACCTGGCAGAACCGACCTCAGCACACCGACCTGGCAGAACCGACCTCAGCACACCGACCCTGGCAGAACCGACCTCAGCACACCGACCTGGCAGAACCGACCTCAGCACACCGACCTGGCAGAACCGACCTCAGCACACCGACCTGGCAGAACCGACCTCAGCACACCGACCTGGCAGAACCGACCTCAGCACACCGACCTGGCAGAACCGACCTCAGCACACCGACCTGGCAGAACCGACCTCAGCACACCGACCTGGCAGAACCGACCTCAGCACACCGACCTGGCAGAACCGACCTCAGCACACCGACCTGGCAGAACCGACCTCAGCACACCGACCTGGCAGAACCGACCTCAGCACACCGACCTGGCAGAACCGACCTCAGCACACCGACCTGGCAGAACCGACCTCAGCACACCGACCTGGCAGAACCGACCTCAGCACACCGACCTGGCAGAACCAACCTCAGCACACCGACCTGGCAGAACCGACCTCAGCACACCGACCTGGCAGAACCGACCTAGCACACCGACCTGGCAGAACCGACCTCAGCACACCGACCTGGCAGAACCGACCTGGCAGAACCGACCTCAGCACACCGACCTGGCAGAACCGACCTCAGCACACCGACCTGGCAGAACCGACCTCAGCACACCGACCTGGCAGAACCGACCTCAGCACACCGACCTGGCAGAACCGACCTCAGCACACCGACCTGGCAGAACCGACCTGGCAGAACCGACCTCAGCACACCGACCTGGCAGAACCGGCCTCAGCACACCGACCTGGCAGAACCGACCTCAGCGAGGCACCGACCTGGCAGAACCGACCTCAGCACACCGACCTGGCAGAACCGACCTCAGCACACCGACCTGGCAGAACCGACCTCCAGCACACCGACCTGGCAGAACCGACCTCAGCACACCGACCTGGCAGAACCGACCTCAGCACACCGACCTGGCAGAACCGACCTCAGCACACCGACCTGGCAGAACCGACCTCAGCACACCGACCTGGCAGAACCGACCTCAGCACACCGACCTGGCAGAACCGACCTCAGCACACCGACCTGGCAGAACCGACCTCAGCACACCGACCCCTGGCAGAACCGACCTCAGCACACCGACCTGGCAGAACCGACCTCAGCACACCGACCTGGCAGAACCGACCTCAGCACACCGACCTGGCAGAACCGACCTCAGCACACCGACCTGGCAGAACCGACCTCAGCACACCGACCTGGCAGAACCGACCTCAGCACACCGACCCTGGCAGAACCGACCTCAGCACACCGACCTGGCAGAACCGACCTCAGCACACCGACCTGGCAGAACCGACCTCAGCACACCGACCTGGCAAGAACCGACCTCAGCACACCGACCTGGCAGAACCGACCTCAGCACACCGACCTGGCAGAACCGACCTCAGCACACCGACCTGGCAGAACCGACCTCAGCACACCGACCTGGCAGAACCGACCTCAGCACACCGACCTGGCAGAACCGACCTCAGCACACCGACCTGGCAGAACCGACCTGGCAGAGCACACCGACCTGGCAGAACCGACCTCAGCACACCGACCTGGCAGAACCGACCTCAGCACACCGACCTGGCAGAACCGACCTCAGCACACCGACCTGGCAGAACCGACCTCAGCACACCGACCTGGCAGAACCGACCTCAGCACACCGACCTGGCAGAACCGACCTCAGCACACCGACCTGGCAGAACCGACCTCAGCACACCGACCTGGCAGAACCGACCTCAGCACACCGACCTGGCAGAACCGACCTCAGCACACCGACCTGGCAGAACCGACCTCAGCACACCGACCTGGCAGAACCGACCTCAGCACACCGACCTGGCAGAACCGACCTCAGCACACCGACCCTGGCAGAACCGACCTCAGCACACCGACCTGGCAGAACCGACCTCAGCACACCGACCTGGCAGAACCGACCTCAGCACACCGACCTGGCAGAACCGACCTCAGCACACCGACCTGGCAGAACCGACCTCAGCACACCGACCTGGCAGAACCGACCTCAGCACACCGACCTGGCAGAACCGACCTCAGCACACCGACCTGGCAGAACCGACCTCAGCACACCGACCCTGGCAGAACCGTAGCACACCGACCTGGCAGAACCGACCTCAGCACACCGACCTGGCAGAACCGACCTCAGCACACCGACCTGGCAGAACCGACCTCAGCACACCGACCTGGCAGAACCGACCTCAGCACACCGACCTGGCAGAACCGACCTCAGCACACCGACCTGGCAGAACCGACCTCAGCACACCGACCTGGCAGAACCGACCTCAGCACACCGACCCTGGCAGAACCGACCTCAGCACCGACCTGGCAGAACCGACCTCAGCACACCGACCCTGGCAGAACCGACCTCAGCACACCGACCTGGCAGAACCGACCTCAGCACACCGACCTGGCAGAACCGACCTCAGCACACCGACCTGGCAGAACCGACCTGGCAGACACCGACCCTGGCAGAACCGACCTCAGCACATCGACCTGGCAGAACCGACCTCAGCACACCGACCTGGCAGAACCGACCTCAGCACACCGACCTGGCAGAACCGACCTCAGCACACCGACCTGGCAGAACCGACCTCAGCACACCGACCTGGCAGAACCGACCTCCAGCACACCGACCTGGCAGAACCGACCTCCAGCACACCGACCTGGCAGAACCGACCTGGACCGACCTGGCAGAACCGACCTGCACCGACCTGGCAGAACCGACCTCAGCACACCGACCTGGCAGAACCGACCTCAGCACACCGACCTGGCAGAACCGACCTGCAGAACCGACCGACCTGGCAGAACCGACCTCAGCACATCGACCTGGCAGAACCGACCTCAGCACACCGACCTGGCAGAACCGACCTCAGCACACCGACCTGGCAGAACCGACCTCAGCACACCGACCTGGCAGAACCGACCTCAGCACACCGACCTGGCAGAACCGACCTCAGCACACCGACCTGGCAGAACCGACCTCAGCACACCGACCTGGCAGAACCGACCTCAGCACACCGACCTGGCAGAACCGACCTCAGCACACCGACCTGGCAGAACCGACCTCAGCACACCGACCTGGCAGAACCGACCTCAGCACACCGACCTGGCAGAACCGACCTCAGCACACCGACCTGGCAGAACCGACCTCAGCACACCGACCTGGCAGAACCGACCTCAGCACACCGACCTGGCAGAACCGACCTCAGCACACCGACCTGGCAGAACCGACCTCAGCACACCGACCTGGCAGAACCGACCTCAGCACACCGACCTGGCAGAACCGACCTCAGCACACCGACCTGGCAGAACCGACCTCAGCACACCGACCTGGCAGAACCGACCTCAGCACACCGACCTGGCAGAACCGACCTCAGCACACCGACCTGGCAGAACCGACCTCAGCACACCGACCTGGCAGAACCGACCTCAGCACACCGACCTGGCAGAACCGACCTCAGCACACCGACCTGGCAGAACCGACCTCAGCACACCGACCTGGCAGAACCGACCTCAGCACACCGACCTGGCAGAACCGACCTCAGCACACCGACCTGGCAGAACCCCTGCAGCACCGACCTGGCAGAACCGACCTCAGCACACCGACCTGGCAGAACCGACCTCAGCACACCGACCTGGCAGAACCGACCTCAGCACACCGACCTGGCAGAACCGACCTCAGCACACCGACCTGGCAGAACCGACCTCAGCACACCGACCTGGCAGAACCGACCTCAGCACACCGACCTGGCAGAACCGACCTCAGCACACCGACCTGGCAGAACCGACCTCAGCACACCGACCTGGCAGAACCGACCTCAGCACACCGACCTGGCAGAACCTGCCTCAGCACACCGACCTGGCAGAACCTGCCTCAGCACACCGACCTGGCAGAACCGACCTCAGCACACCGACCTGGCAGAACCGACCTCAGCACACCGACCTGGCAGAACCGACCTCAGCACACCGACCTGGCAGAACCGACCTCAGCACACCGACCTGGCAGAACCGACCTCAGCACACCGACCTGGCAGAACCGACCTCAGCACACCGACCTGGCAGAACCGACCTCAGCACACCGACCTGGCAGAACCGACCTCAGCACACCGACCTGGCAGAACCGACCTCAGCACACCGACCTGGCAGAACCGACCTCAGCACACCGACCTGGCAGAACCGACCTCAGCACACCGACCTGGCAGAACCGACCTGGCAGAACCGACCTGGCAGAACCGACCTCAGCACACCGACCTGGCAGAACCGACCTCAGCACACCGACCTGGCAGAACCGACCTCAGCACACCGACCTGGCAGAACCGACCTCAGCACACCGACCTGGCAGAACCGACCTCAGCACACCGACCTGGCAGAACCGACCTCAGCACACCGACCTGGCAGAACCGACCTCAGCACACCGACCTGGCAGAACCGACCTCAGCACACCGACCTGGCAGAACCGGCCTCAGCACACCGACCTGGCAGAACCGGCCTCAGCACACCGACCTGGCAGAACCGACCTCAGCACACCGACCTGGCAGAACCGACCTCAGCACACCGACCTGGCAGAACCTGCCTCAGCACACCGACCTGGCAGAACCGACCTCAGCACACCGACCTGGCAGAACCGACCTCAGCACACCGACCTGGCAGAACCGACCTCAGCACACCGACCTGGCAGACCACCGACCTGGCAGAACCGACCTCAGCACACCGACCTGGCAGAACCGACCTCAGCACACCGACCCTGGCAGAACCGACCTCAGCACACCGACCTGGCAGAACCGACCTCAGCACACCGACCTGGCAGAACCTGCCTCAGCACACCGACCTGGCAGAACCTGCCTCAGCACACCGACCTGGCAGAACCGACCTCAGCACACCGACCTGGCAGAACCTGCCTCAGCACACCGACCTGGCAAAACCTGCCTCAGCACACCGACCTGGCAGAACCGACCTCAGCACACCGACCTGGCAGAACCGATTTCAGCACACCGACCTGGCAAAACCGACCTCAGCACACCGACCTGGCAAAACCGACCTCAGCACACCGACCTGGCAAAACCGATCTCAGCACACCGACCTGGCAAAACCGACCTCAGCACACCGACCTGGCAAAACCGACCTCAGCACACCGACCTGGCAAAACCGGCGCGACAGCTGACGGCCACACCGGCGGGGGCGGCATGGCGGCAGGGGCCGCGGGGGCGGCATGGGCGGCAGGGGCGGCAGGGGCCGCGGGGGCGGCAGGGGCGTCGGGGACATCAGGACGGCAGGGGCAGTAGGGCGGCAGGGGCGGCGGGACGGCGGGGGTGCAGTGTCAGGACCGCCTCCTCTGACGACTGCCGGCGCAGCCTTGAGCATCGCGGTCGACCTCGCGGCGTCACCGGCCAGGCGGCCGACGACCCCCCCCCCACACACACGCACACGGACTGCCAATCGGCCAGTGGAGGTACGGCACGCGAAACGTGCTGGGAGTCGCCGACTGGCCCACACCAACGACACACTGACCCGCGCCAACGTCACCCTGACCAGCGCCAACGTCACCCTGACCAGCGCCAACGTCACACTGACCCGCGCCAACGTCACCCTGACCAGCGCCAACGTCACACTGACACGCGCCAACGTCACACTGGTCCGTGCCAACGTCACCCTGACCAGCGCCAACGTCACACTGGTCCGTGCCAAGGTCACCCTGACCCGCGCCAACGTCACACTGGTCCGTGTCAACGTCACACTGACCCGCGCCAACGTCACACTGATCCGCGCCAACGTCACCCTGACCCGCGCCAACGTCACCCTGACCAGCGCCAACGTCACACTGACCCGCGCCAACGTCACACTGACCCGCGCCAACGTCACACTGACCCGCGCCAACATCACACTGACCCGCGCCAACGTCACCCTGACCCGCGCCAACGTCACACTGACCCGCGACAACAATCGGTCAAACAGAGACTGGCACCGACACAGCAGTTGTCACAGCAGACTGAAAATGTGTGGAGGGCGAAGTGTGCGCATAAAAAGGGAGCTTCCAGCTGGTGCTCGCAGGCATGCGCCTTCATGGCTTCTTCTCACATGGTGTCATCATAATCGATGGTTACAAGTCAGACCATTCATGGTCAATTAGCGCTAAGCTATTACATACAATCGCCCATATTTCAGCGTCTTCAGCCGACCTAATCTGCTTTGAAATCCAATGACATTCACCATGACCTTAGATTTCTTGTCAGACAAAAATCATTCCAAAAGCTAATCAGCAACGGTCAAGCGAGAGAACATCGTCACAAAAGTCTGCTTCTGCACACGGGCAAAGTCATTGGGTTGAGCTGGTCGTTGACTCGAATCCATCTCGTTAGATTTGCATCTGATCGTAGACATGTTGTGCCAGACACTGCTCGGCTTTGTCGCCATGAGCAGCACTATTATTTACCTGAGGTATTGCATCCTTGGTGCTTGTGTCAATACAAACTTTCAAACTTTATCGGCATAAGCACCAGGAATACAATATGTGTGAGGGGCGAGTAGATTTCTTCGGACCATTACTCCCTCTAATGTGCACATGACATAACATTAATCTGGAACACACAGCATATTTTCCCTGAAGATAATACAATCATCATTATTGATGAATGGTAAACGTCGATACTATCCTCAAACACCCTATTTCAGCACTTTTGGAACTAAGTTCCAAGTGTTGACTTTCGATTATAGTATTCAACAACAAAACAAATCTCATTTACATCTGCCTTCGCCAGGTTTATACGGCCAACAAGGTGGATAATAAATAGACGCGCGATTCTCTGCATTCTTCATTGACTGCTCTTCCATTGACTCCCGCTGGCGGGTTGGAAGAGGGGCTGGACAATTGTTTCCAGAGTTCGTGCCTTAGCCTACGTGCTACACGCTTGTACCTGCACGCTGGATGGAAACAGGTGGGCACGAGAGCACATAGGCCCATATGCCACCAGGCGCGGGAGGTCGTGTGTGTGACCACACGTGCGATGGCCAGCAGACGGGCTAGCCAGACCACATCGAGCCAGCAGGCCGTGCTATACAGTCGGACCGACCCGTAACTCGCCAGGCCCTTAATGACACGTTAGCGCTAGTGCATACACGGGCCGCGTATCGGGCCATCTTGGACGTCCTTGCACCGGGTATCAGATTCGCATACCCGGTGTCAGATCTGGCACATCAGGCATGGGACCCGGCACATCAAGAATGAGATCCGGCACATCAGGTATCAGATCCGGCGTATAATTTATCAGATCCGGCACACGTGGTGAGGAAAGATCCGACCCGGGGAAAGGCGGACAGGGCCGACTGTGGCGCGGCTACTGCGCCGCTGCCGTCGCTCGACATTTGCGACGCACATGTTCATGCGGATCAGCTGACCGGCGCAGGGCCGGCTGGGGACGACTGCCTGGACGGATGTCGCATATGGCGACACGCAGGGACGGCTGGGGACGACCGCCTGGACGGATGTCGCATATGGCGACACGCAGCGGCGCGTCCATGGATACTCCGTTTCGGGCATATGGGCGCCGCCATCAGTTTGGGATGGGGAATGGATTTCAGGTGGACTTTTGCCCATGCAACACCATGAGCGTAATGTTGGAAGCTTGGCTCCAAGCTTCAGAAAGCTTGGAGCCATGTCCCCGTCTACCGCCGTCACGACACCCATTTGGAGGCAGCCGATGTCCGACACGCCGTGAGCGCACGTGCTGTACTCGGAAGCCGGCGGAAAGAGGGCGGGATGGATGGGATGGCTGGGGTAAGGGTGATCACGTGTAGCTTTCGACAGAGCGTACGGAGACCCTTCCACCCCATCCCCCGTCCTTGTCGCCAGTCAGTCGCGCAAACAGCGGCCAGGCAACTTGTCAAGGTCACGCCGGCGATAACGGCACGCATGACGTTAACCGGGCACCGACATCAGCCAAAACACGGCCTGCGCCGGCTATCCGTCCTCCGAAGCACAGGTCGCCACTGTGCACCACGCAGTAGCCGGGTACGGCAGCAGGGGACATGGCGACGGCGGCCGGCCGGGGCCGACGCCTGACTGCGCGCCTGCACATCGCTCGGACGGTCGGGCCTTTTCCGGGTTCATTAGGTGACACATGGGGCACACGTGGACCCAAGAACCGTTGGGGTGTCCGGTGGCGGACTGAGACCAACTGAACGCCACGAGCCGGACACAGTTAGAGAGCGACACGCGCATCTCGCATCTCCGACCTTGCAAGGCACAATAATCAGATAAAAGTCATATTGCATTGGGAGTGGGATATTTGTATATGCGGATAATCACTAATGTTCAGTTTGAATGTCTTTTTCGGCTATTATACTTCATATGATACTCTTCCAGCCAGAACAGGCATTGGTACTGCCTGCGCCCAGGCACTGCATCAGCACAGTCGCTGGTATACCTCACACCAGGTACAGAAATTATACGAAAACGTTAATTAACGCTACAAGACTCCATCATGGATACTGCGTAAGCGATGGCAGCGGGTGAGTTGCCAGGCTGGGTGGAAATCCGCCTGAGGCAGCGGATAGTGGAGCTTGGGGTTGGAATGATTTAAAAAAGAAACATGCTTCGTAGTATACACACCGAGAAATGCATGTTTATAGACCCACAAAGGCGTCCAAACGAGTTGACTGCTTTGTGGTTGCCTAGGATACGTTATTGTGCGTTGCTGCAGTCTCGAGAGTGACCACCCTCGTGGCCAGGTGCCAAGTGGCGACTGCAACTGAGCCCCCGCGGAGAATGCAACGCCGCCGAGTCAATACCATCACAGTCTCGCCACCAACTGGCCGGGATATTAATCACGTCAATTAAATTATTATCAATGCTATTCCGGCCTCATAAATTACATCTCGTATAGTGCCGATGGCAGTATCCTCAGTCTCGATCGACCGACATCAAAACACGTCTTCGATGCCCCATCGAAGTCGAAAGCAGCCTCCTGGACAAAGCTATCAACTAGCGCGACTAATTTTCGCGCCATCATTCGGAATGGGCAGGCGCACCTGTCACCCAACCGCAGAAACAGGCATCCGCCGGCAGCGACGGCTCTACCCGTGCAACCATCACGTGGCGGCGTCAGTAGCCACCAGGTGAGGGTGCCGGCGCCAGCCGCGCGCGTCCGCCAGTCGGTCGGCCGCCTCACCTCCATCGAGTCGTCGTCCAGCTCGTGCTCCTCCTCGACCTCATCGTCCACGTCGATGGGTAGGTCGTCGGCGTCGACGTCGGCGGCGGCCAGGTGCTCGGCGGTGGTCACCTGCACCTGCGTGACGCGGCCGTCGATTATGGCGTAGGCGAGCTGGTTGTTGTTGTGGCGCAGCTTGGTGGGCGCCAGCGCCTCGCCGTCGGTGTCATCGCGGCCGAGCTCCAGCCTGCCTCCGAGCGTCACCTCAGAGCTGTCGCTCGCCGCCGGGCTCGTCTCAGCCATGGCACGCGCGCACCGCTCTCGGCGACGGCGAGTAAACAGGCGACCGCCGGTCGCAGGTGCACAGATTCAAAATGGCGGCGCGCACGGCGACCGAGGTCGACCTTGAAACGTGCTCGACACGTCACTGGAGGCGCCTCAAGGCCAGCTGGGTCAGGCGACGCGGCGGCTCGTGGTCGAACGCGGCGATGGTCTGGGACGCGACCTCTTGCCTGCAGGCTCTGTTCACGAATGCGCGCCCGGTCAGCGCCGGGGCCCGGCCGGCACGTCCCCAGCCAGACGCAGGCACCTGCCGCGCCGGCCGGGCGACCCCCGATGCTGCCCGTTGGCGGAGCGGAAATGTTAGCGAGCCGGACGACGTCTCGCGACACGATGCCGACACCCACGTGCAGCGAGACGAGACTCGACGCGCCGACTATGCGTGAGGTGCTGGCGTGTCAGCCAGCGCAACGTGGTTATCGTTTTAAATCAGCTGTTGGCTGGCTGGGGACGGGCGCGCCAGGGCGGAGAGGCTTCGATGACGGGAGGATTCGGACAGGGTACCAGACAGAATTATATTTAATTGGCCCTTCGCCTGTGGGCTCAGCTTTCTCCCCCGTTGGGGAACGTCATGTAATGCGTTGAGTCGACGCTCTGTTGACAAGGTCGACCCGGTTATAACACAGCATGTGTTAATGATGGTATCTAGTTTTTGCTCAGACCCCTGTCGATAGCTGTATCTTCACAATCTGCAGGTAAAGGAATGAAGTCACCTTATCTTAGAATTAACAGTGCTTTTAATTTAGCGCTCCAGGCGATTCTCGGGGATTTCTCAGTATAGCCGCAGGTCGCGCTCACGCAGCATGGCCGACCATGCAAACAAGCGTGCGTCCGGCCCCACCGTCCGACCAGGGTGACAATTTCGATCACGATTGGTGCGCCAGCGGAGATCGAAGACCACCAGAGGCGACTGGAGCGCTGCCGGCGCACCGCTGGAGGCGTTCCGGGACCTTGGCTGGCCGGCGGGCATTGCACAACACGTATCGGCCGCCACTGGCCGCCTGGCCCCTGTGTGGCCGGACGCCTACCTTGAACGCCGTTGGCCGCCGTGACGGCCGTTCGGTTCACATTTCCAGGGGTGGTGTCGGCGCCCAGGGCGCTACCACCGCAGGACGGGCGGCACGCGGGCAGGCCCCCGGCAGTACACGTGCAGACCCCAGGCAGCGCACGGACTGGCAAGCACGCGGTGGGTGGTCTCCTGTGTTTGTTTTTAGGTAATCATTTAGTTCGAATTGTTGTTGGGGTGGTTCCATGTACTACGTCCTATGCCAAGCAGAGCTGGTTACATGAACTCTGGCCCCACCATCCAATCTGTTAATTCAAGTTTAACGGCTGACATTTTTGTACGACCAGCTTAGCGTGTTGTGAACGCACCGACACGGTCACCCCAGTGCCGCTTCCATGACCTTATCGGGCCAGATCCAAACTGGGCAGATAAGGCTGGGGGCTATGCGAGCACTTGAAACGACTCGAACTCCGTCTGGCCAGAACAGGGGAGAACAATGCAGGACGGCGCTTCAACCATCTGAGCTATTAGGGAGACAAACAGCGTAAATAGTTGAAAACAACGAACCTCATCGGATCCAGATGCTGAGTTGTGTTTGATGAAATAATACCTTAGAAAATGTGTACGTAAATGTGCGTGTCACATATGCTCACTCATATGTGCATACATGAGTGCATGTGCGTAGGAACTTGGGAACCAGGGGGGACATGGCACCCCTAATATTCTCCGATTTTAAAACACGTTCGGGTGGGGGTCAAATTCCCCTCTGAGGCAGTTCAAACCCAGTGGAATAACGGCCGGGCACGACGCCGAGAAATTTCGCCATAGAACGTTTATTCGCGGATTCTTTGGTGGCATTTTTATCTCAATATCTCTAACGATCACCGAGCTAGGTGAAGTCAAAGTCATGTCAACGTACTGAGAGGTGCAGTCTTTCGAAGTGCTTCCAACATTCAGGTCCAATTCAGTTATTTACCCGGTAGGGGATCGATGGCCACTATTGCATGCCTTTGACATCTTCATGTCCCGTCACATGCATTCAAACATGGATTCGACTTTTTCAAGGTCACCGACGTCAGTTGACCTCGAGTGACTTAGAGTGACATTTTCGGGAGTGTTGAGTCATTCCTGGGTATTTGTTGGCATTTAATTTGAATTCAGCATCCATGTTAAACCCAGAGCACTCAGAATTTTGACATTTGGGGTCATTTGTAGTATGCCGTGAATGGGGTCATGTTGAACTGATCTGACCCATGACAGGGCCATCAAAATGGGGTCATGTTGAACTGATCTGACCCATGACAGGGCCATCAAAATGGGGTCATGTTGAACTGATCTGACCCATGACAGGGCCATCAAAATGGGGTCATGTTGAACTGATCTGACCCATGACAGGGCCATCAAAATGGGGTCATGTTGAACTGATCTGACCCATGACAGGGCCATCAAAATGCATCATGTGGGGTGCCAATTGACTCACAACAAATTGGAAAATATGCGTGAGGAAGGTTTAGTCAGATATAGGGAAGTTACGAGCTCCTGAAATATATCAGCTCCTGTTCGGCAGTGAGTTGCTTCTGTGAGCGTGCGTGACCCAGTTACTCGTGACCCAGTTACGCGTGACCTAGTTATTCGACTGCAGGCAACCGTCCACGGTGCAAATAATGTGCCCAATGGTGAGCTTTACTTCCGCAGTATTGCCTGCTGGTCAGTTCCATCAGCAGGTGGAACAGGGCGTGTTAGATAGTTCCCATCAGCAGGTGGAACAGGGCGTGTTGGATAGTTCCCATCAGCAGGTGGAACAGGGCGTGTTGGATAGTTTCCAACAGCAGGTGGAACAGGGCGTGTGGGATAGTTTCCATCAGCAGGTGGAACAGGGCGTGTTGGATAGTTCCCGTCAGCAGGTGGAACAGGGCGTGTTGGATAGTTCCCATCAGCAGGTGGAACATGGAGTTTTGGATAGTTCCCGTCAGCAGGTGGAACAGGGCGTGTTGGATAGTTCCCAACAGCAGGTGGAACAGGGCGTGTTGGATAGTTTCCATCAGCAGATGGAACAGGGCGTGTTGGATAGTTCCCATCAGCAGGTGGAACAGGGCGTGTTGGATAGTTCCCGTCAGCAGGTGGAACAGGGCGTGTTGGATAGTTCCCATCAGCAGATGGAACAGGGCGTGTTGGATAGTTCCCATCAGCAGGTGGAACAGGGCGTGTTGGATAGTTCCCATCAGCAGGTGGAACAGGGCGTGTTGGATAGTTTCCAACAGCAGGTGGAACAGGGCGTGTGGGATAGTTCCCATCAGCAGGTGGAACAGGGCGTGTTGGATAGTTCCCATCAGCAGGTGGAACAGGGCGTGTTGGATAGTTCCCATCAGCAGGTGGAACAGGGCGTATTGGATAGTTCATATCAGCAGGTGGAACAGGGCGTGTTAGATAGTTCCCATCAGCAGGTGGAACAGGGCGTGTTGGATAGTTCCCATCAGCAGGTGGAACAGAGCACGTTGAACAGTTCCCGTCAGCACGTGGAGCGGAGAACGCTGGCTAGTTCCCAAGAGCACGTGGAATAGGGTGCGTTGGATAGTTCCCATCAACACGTAGTGCCTCCGACACAGCGGGTCGAGCTCACCATCTGTACACTGAGCTGGAATATACGAAGGGGCCCGGAATTCCCCCCGCCCCTTTGGTTGGAAAAATGGCATATATTCTGTCGTGTTCTGTGCTTCCACTCAATAATGCATCTAAGGTCACCGTTACCTCTTCCCTTCTTTCTACAAAATGATCCTAAAATTCCCCTACTCACTTACTCCCGTGTGCGGAGGAGACGAGGTTTTAGGAAGTTCCACCTCGGCCTCGGGCCAGCTTTGCGCCTACGTGAGGTACAAGTATATATTCTAGAGGAATTGGCGCCCTCATGAAGTCCAAGTATATACTCTGGAGGAATTGGCACCCTCAGGAGGTCCAAGTACATACTGTAGAGGAATTCGCGCCTTTAGGAGGTCCAAGTATACACTTTGGAGGAATTGACTCCCTCATGAGATTCGAGTACATAGTCTGGAGAAATTGGCGCCCTCGGGAGGTCTAAGAATACACTCTGGAGGAATTGGCACCCTCTGGAGGTCCAAGTCCATACTCTGGAGGAATTCGCACCTTTAGGAGGTCCAAGTATACACTCTGGAGGAATTGACTCCCTCATGAGATCCAAGTACACACTCTGGAGGAATTGGCGCCCTCGGGAGGTCCAGGTACACATTCTGGAGGAATTGGCGCCCTCGGGAGGTTCAAGTACACACTCTGGAAGAGTTGGCGCTGTCATGAGGTTCAAGAACATACTCTCAAATTGTTACCAAACGGTCGTGCCCTCCCAAGGAAAATGATGACCCATGGGCGAGTACAAAATCGGAGAAAAACAATTATCGATCGGCCAATGGCGACGGTTGATGCTGGTGTGGGACATGTACCACCGTCCTTTTGCCTGGATCGGCCAGTGACCACGGTTGGTGCTGGTGTGGGCCACGCACCATCACCATTCTGCAGAAGTTCAGACTCAACGGTTGACCCGCACAGACTGACCAGTCAAATGACAGTCTGAGTGCGCTCTTCCAGTACGTGTTCAGAAAGCGACAGCATGGCACCATTAACGCATACTCACATGCCACAGGGCGAGATTTATAGTAGGATTAAAAATACTGCATCACGTCCAATAGTAGCACTCAGGATACGGTACAGTCAGAGGTATTATTTATCACCGCCAGATGTTGAGCAAGACTTACATCGTCACAGCACTGCCAGGTGCGCCGGTAAATTTCGCGTCTTCTTTGGCCAGTTCTCTACCGCCCTTTGATACCAGGCCACTGCTCGCACACATGTTGCCTGCTGCAAAGGCTACCCCAGCACTTTTGCAGCTGATTCGTCACCATCTGACCTTCATCTGGCCTGTCTGACCACTGTCCGGTTCGCCTGACCACTGTCCGGTCCGTTGACTACTGTCCGGTCCGCCTGACCACTGTCCGGTCCGTCTGACCACTGTCCGGTCCGCCTGACCACTGTCCGGTCCGTCTGACCACTGTCCGGTCCGCCTGACCACTGTCCGGTCCGTCTGACCACTGTCCGGTCCGTTGACTACTGTCCGGTCCGTCTGACCACTGTCCGGTCCGCCTGACCACTGTCCGGTCCGTTGATCACTGTCCGGTCCGTCTGACCACTGTCCGGTCCGTTGATCACTGTCCGGTCCATCTGACCACTGTCCGGTCCGTCTGACCACTGTCCGGTCCGTCTGACCACTGTCCGGTCCGTCTGACCACTGTCCGGTCCGTTGATCACTGTCCGGTCCATCTGACCACTGTCCGGTCCGTCTGACCACTGTCCGGTCCGTCTGACCACTGTCCGGTCCGTCTGACCACTGTCCGGTCCGTTGACCACTGTCCGGTCCGTTGACCACTGTCCGGTCCGTCTGACCACTGTCCGGTCCGTCTGACCACTGTCCGGTCCGTCTGACCACTGTCCGGTCCGTCTGACCACTGTCCGGTCCGCCTGACCACTGTCCGGTCCGTCTGACCACTGTCCGGTCCGTCTGACCACTGTCCGGTCCGTCTGACCACTGTCCGGTCCGTTGACCACTGTCCGGTCCGTCTGACCACTGTCCGGTCCGTCTGACCACTGTCCGGTCCGTCTGACCACTGTCCGGTCCGTTGATCACTGTCCGGTCCGTTGATCACTGTCCGGTCCGCCTGACCTCTATCCGGTCCGTTGACCACTGTCCGGTCCGTTTCGAGTGTGGTGACCACTCATAGTCATCACACTCTGGCACACCGAATCCCAATGAATTAGGCATCAGTGGAAGGAGAGGGGAAACAGATACCGTGCGGGACCAAGTCCAAAATCATTGGAGAGACAGTAGAAGGGAAAGAGGAGAGACACGATGTAATACTTACCCCTACGGCGACCCAAACGTTGAGTCGTTTTTCATAGCAGATTCCGATATTGTCACTAAATAGATAATCTTCCCCCTGATAAAGATGCTTGCTTTCGTCGAACACCACTCGCCGCGCCATGTCCCGGACATTATTCAGATGATTTTACCGCTACCAACCATCGCCACAAACTAGACATGAATAACCTCAGTCATTGGACTTGACCGGCTGCAGAGAATCGGCACCTCCGTCCACCTAGCGGCGAGACTGGCAGAAATCCAGCGCCTATCAAACCTTCAGGCAGAGAGGACGAGAGTTCGAACAGATAAAGCTTGCGACGCTCACTCTCGACCGTCCGCATCATGTTTTGCATTCCTTTACTAGTCCTTCATCACAGTTCGTGGCTTATTTCATGTCCCGGAAGAACAGCATTCCCACCTCCTCATGTATCAACTGCTCCATCTCCTCTGTCCCGTCTTCCATGCCGACGACGAAGTGAATAAGTTCCCCACCTTCAACCTCACGCCTGCACCAGGTCTGTGCCGACACCGTTTGGCAGTCACCGCTGCAGACGCCTCCACGGGCCGTGCCGACAGCGAGTGTCGCGTGTGGGCCACAGCGCCGCGACATTCCTCCCGTAATTGTACCGGTCGTACAGCATCCCCCGCCACTGATGTGCAGCGACGGACACGATCTCCAGGCTGCAAAAACGAGGCGGCCCGCCTACGTGCCGCTGCCGCCGGCCGCCTCATTACAACATATAAAAATCGCCCGCCAAGTGATAGATGGCTGATGACTTGCAGTGTCGGCCCGTCTGCCGTCAAAGACGGCGGCCCGCCGCCACAGAGGCTGCCGGCTTCGCTGCAACACTGAGTGACGCTGTGTGGTCCACCGCGGAAGCAGCGCGGTCAGTAGCGTAGGATTAGAGATGAGGGCGGGGGAGCGGCAGGCGCCTCCCAGCACTGGATGAGTCTTAAATCAACCCTGCACTATCTGATGCTGGACTGAATATCATCGCACAGTTTTGATCACGAGGTAATGGACGTACCGTCGCGCCGCGTGCGACTCACTTGCATTTTATGTACACACGACGAAAACGAAATCACTGACATGGTCGTGCAAAGCGTATTTTTAGTCTAACTTTCTGGCTCTACTCTTTTCGGATGATGTATTTTTGTTTTTACTCTGCATGCAGTTTGTTATGCAGACGACGGTAGGGCTGAGGCTAACCTTCGTCTCGGCTCCATTGCCGGTCACCGTCGACCTCCAGCATAAGTGTCAATTGGCGCCATGATTAGGTGACCGCGAGTGTGGGACCTGGTGTGTTGGGACCGTGTTGACCGTGGGTGTGAGACCTGGTGTGTTGGGACCGTGGTGACCGTGAGTGTTGGACCTGGTGTGTTGGGACAGTGGTGACCGTGAATGTGGTGTGTTGGGACCGTGGTGACCGTGAGTGTGGGACTTGGTGTGTTGGGACCGTGGTGACCGTGATTAGGGAACCTGGTGCCCACTGTTCCATCTCAGTCAAGCGATAATTTCAGTACAGTGGTGACACAATTATAAAGTTTACAACGGCATAGACTCGCTGCGCGCTGGCTTAGTGGGACAAATGTGGTGTCGGACTTCCTAATTTAGGTTTATTCTCACTGTTCGCTGGCAATCATTCTTGTTTTGTACAAGGCAATTCTTCTTGGTGGCTCCTGTTATATCAAAGTGATTTATACTGGGAAACACTTGCATTCTTCCAATCACATGAGATGATTCTCCCGTGTTGCAAATATGGCTGAATATTCCAGGTGGGTTGGGGGAGGGGTTAGGGGTTCTGGACCCCTCTGGTTTGGTACCCTGCTGATGCATATTTGTCATTTCTCCCTATTTAATATGAAAATATGTCTTGCAAATAAGGATTTCGACCCCTGGCTTCGTGGGAGATCTCGTTATTCGACCCCTGGTTATAAATCGTCATCATACTTAGACCACACACTGTAGCTATTTTTCCCAGAGTCTGAATGCACATGGCGACGTCTCTGTAGCTTCTTGTAAGCAGGAAGCCACCATCGGTATGGAATAGAGATGCTATCTTGAATGATCTTTGGAGACCCAGGTTCGCTTCTTGAAGCTTGTCAGTAATGATGATTGTTGTCATGAAGAGTGGTGTTGTGGAACTGCCGCGGCCTTGTCGCACGCGCTGCATGACACCTCTATGGTTGTGTGTGTCTTCTGATTGCAATTCCTGCCACTAAGCTAGAAATGGGCTATGACATTGATAATAATTGGATAGATTTTGTATGTTTTCATAGCACATACCGATTAGGTCTCTCCGGTTCACAGAGTCAAACGTGTTTTGGAAATCTATTGAGATTCCGTACAGTTTTTGGCTCAGGCTGTATGCTTCTTCGAAGCAGTGTTTCATAATGAATGGGCTATCTAGTGTTCTTCATTTTGGTATGAAGCCGGGCCTCACAGTATGTCAGTGAGCAGCCCGCAATATTTTAGATGTTGTTTAATACAAAAAATCCCATGAATAGTCCGAGTCAAATGAGTTTCGCAAACAGAACGAGAGACGGAATTAGAACATTACAATTGGCAAACATCAGCAGAAGGCTTCTGTGAATCCCTGATAGGTAATTGGAATATCATGGCGAAATCGAATTCCTTTTTCTAACCGTAAAATAGCGCCTGATCTCTCCCAATTCAAGAGGAGACAACTACAAGACCCAATAACACGAGTAGCAAAGCGCGTTTTTTTTGGTAGTAGTGTATGCAGTGTATGTAGTGGTATGTTGTGTTTACACTGTTTGTTTCTTTGTAGTGTATGTAATGCTTACACTACGCTATTACAGCGCTACGCTACAGAACGAGATATTTTCAAGTGAAGACCGACATTAAAAGAAGCAATAGCCTCACTGTGTCCGATTCATGTTGTATATGCCCTCGCTGGTAGCAACAACAGCCTCACTATGTCTGATTCATGTTGTGTATGCCCTCGCTGGTAGCAACAATAGCCTCACTATGGCTGATTCATATTGTGCATGCCCTCACTGGTAACAACAACCTCACTATGTCTGATTCATTTTGTGTATGCCCTCATTGGTAACAACAGCCTCACTATGTCTGATTCACATTGTGCATGCCCTCGTTGGTAGCAACAACAGCCTCACTATGGCTGATTCATGTTGTGCATGCCCTCGCTGGTAGCAACAACAGCCTCACTATGGCTGATTCATGTTGTGCATGCCCTCGCTGGTAGCAACAACAGCCTCACTATGGCTGATTCATGTTGTGCATGCCCTCGCTGGTGGTAGCAATTCCGTATGTTGGAGACTTCAGACTACGGCTGCAGCACGGCGGCAGATGAGGACATGATAACAATAAGACAACATTTTGCAAGCAGGTCATAGAGTGACATAGGTGTGTGAAGGTAGCGGAACGCGTTAGTCCTACAAGCTTCCACTGCAGCTGGTAGTGTGAATTCAAAGCTTCCACTGCAATTGGTAGTGCGATTTAAAATCGGCAGTGCGATAGGCAGCATGTTAGCACTTTAGCACACATAGCATTACGCTCCGATTAAATCAAGTGCTAATTTTCTTTTTCTTGCGTACCTTAGCACAAATGAGCATATTATTAATGTGGACAAATGACACACATGGTATTCACACATCGCCTGAATACAACTTGTATTTGCCCATTGACACGTCGCACATGGGTTTGTAGCACCATATGACTCGGTTAGTTATCACGGAAGACTGACTGTGAACGGCCTCCGTCCAACTGGTATGTCCGAGCTGCTTCCGAGCGTATGTGTTAACATTGTGCCTATTATGCTTAGTGGTGTCCCAACCTTTGTGGGACCTTCGCACAATAGTTGGGATATGTTATCACAATGTTAGCATATCCCAACTAGAGACATGTTAACATTGTGCATTTTAGTGGTTGGTAAGGATAACTGCTTGGCACAGTTATCCTTACCAACCACTGAAATGCTTACTACATCCTGTCCTCACCAACAACTCCTGCTGTCCTCATTAGGTACTACTACTGTCCTTACCAACTACTACTGTTGTCCCTACCAACTACTACTGTTGTCCTTACCAACTAACAATGTTGCCTTTATTGACTATTACTGTTGTCTTTACTAACCATTACTGTTGTCCTTAACAACTACTACAATCGTCCTTATTAACTACTACTGTTGTCCCTACTAACTACTACTGTTGTCCTTACCTACTACTACTGCTGTCCTTACCAACTACTAGTGTTATCCTTACTACTAACCATATGGAAGGTAAAGGTTAATCATAAAATTATGAGGTAATATGCAAACCTTATAACATTCTCGTTTATATTAAACATGTCTCTTGTTGGTACTTCCGTCTTTCGGTTGGGATTTTTGTTCACACAACTATGTGGTTAATTTAAACATCTCAAAGCCAAGTCAATGTTCATGCTTCACAGATAAACTCCGCCTCATGAATTGAACTACAAAATGCTTACTACATGCTGGCAGAGAGATGGCGAAGGCAATCTCCCATTGAGGAAAACATTGTTGACATTTACCGTACAAATCCAGCTGCGTTTGTATTGTGATTATGCTTAAGACCTCCAGAAACATGATGCTTGTTATCGCTCAGCCATCTAGTAAATCCTCTATTCTGGCCAACACGATGGCAGTTATCCCCCAGACATCCAGTAAGTCCTCTATTCTGGCTAACTTCCTAACTATCGTCGCATTCCTGCACATCCTGGCTGCTTTGCTATATCCTGTGAATAACTGCACTACAGCAGGTTCTCCTAACCACACTCCACCGAGCTAATCCTCCAGCTGTGAAGCTCACCTGATCAGTAGGCTCTCCTAATCCCACTCCACCGAGCCAACCCTCCAGCTGCGAAGTTCACCTGATCAGCAGACTCTCCTAATCCCACTCCACAGGACTAACCCTCCAGCTGCGGAGCTCACCTGATTTGGGTAGAGCATCCGACGTCGGTCGAAGTTAAGGCGATTGTAATTATGCATTCCATAATTGCAATTCATCGTATCCCACATTCACGGGCGTCGCCACAGGGACAGTCAGCTCTTCCGGTGCCGGTCACAGCCAGCCCCTGTGGCGCCGGTCACAGCCAGCCCCTGCTGTGGCACCGGTCACAGCCAGTCCCTGCTGTGGCACCGGTCACAGCCAGCCCCTGCGGCGTCGGTTACAGCCAGTCCCTGCTGTGGCACCGGTCACAGCCAGTCCTTCCGGCACCGGTCACAGCCAGCCCCTGCTGTGGCACCGGTCACAGCCAGCCCCTGCTGTGGCACCGGTCACAGCCAGCCCTTCCGGCGCCGGTCACAGCCAGCCCCTGCTGTGGCACCGGTCACAGCCAGTCCCTCCGGCACCGGTCACAGCCAGCCCCTGCGGCGCCGGTCACAGCCAGCCCCTGCGGCGACGGCCACACTCGCTCGCTGGGCCGGCTGTCCCGTCTATGTCGGAGTTGATGCAGCTGCAAGGCTGCGACACGATCGGCACCGACAGCCGACGATGGCCGGTCGCCGGCAGATGTGGGCGATTCAAACCACCACTACCACCACTACTACCACCACCACTACCACCACCACCACCACCGCCACCACCACCACCAGCACCACCACCGCCGCCGCTGCCGCCACTACCCGCCACTACACCGCACGGCCCGTCAGCGTACGTCAGCCTGTCCTCGACCAGCAGTTGCCAGCTGCCAGCTGCCAGTTGCCACGTCCAGCCCGCAGCCCGCCGCGGCACCGACAGATCGCCGACGTCGACGTCGGATCGTCGCTACCGACGCGGTGAGAGATAATGCGCACTGTGAGTCGGCGCGGTCCGAGCCGGCGGTCGGCGGATAAACAGACGGCTCGGGAAATAGACAGGCGTTGAGGCCCTGAAATAGCTGCGCCATATCCGCCACAGGCGCGCCACATCCGCCACAGCCAACCACAGCCCACCACAATAGCGCCGCTCTGCCTACTGGCTGCCCACAGTCACTAATGACCCGAGTCTGTCAACCGTGTACCGGATGCCAATCGTCTCCAGTATTCTTCTAGCTGTTGAGGATTGGCAGCATCCCTGACTGCCCAGAAGCTTAAAGAGAGATGGAGCAGCTCTGCTGTCCGAGAAGTAATGCACTTCGATTCGGCAGTGTCACATGTATGTACGTCTGGATGCCACTTTTGTCTCGTGAGCTGAGAATGCCCTCACATGCCGCGGGTTACATTATTGGAAATGTGCGTAATAAGAGCTGATACTACATGTACGTACTGCGTCGAACAGGGCATCACGCGGTTCCATGGATCTCCAGCGCATGCTATAGCATAATACGCTATGAAACAAGGCAACCGAAATGTCCAGAACAAATTCCTCTTGGTGTGTGCCGATCAGCTACCAAGCAGCTGTATATATGTTGACTGACAGCCACTGACACGGAGCAGCGGGCCCGGCGTACTGCTGCAACCGCGTAACGGCAGAGGCTGGCGCCACTGACACTGAGCACGCGGGCCCGGCGTACCGCAGCAGCCGCGTAACGGCAGAGGCTGGCGCGCTCCAGACGAGCAGTGGGCGCCGCCGCCTCCTAATGCACCCGTGCCACAATGGCTGCACCATTAGACTCGCAGCTCGGCGCGCCGGCGGCCGGCCGATCGTGTCCGACATCACAACACAGAGCACAACAGTCCAATCTGCGGCCGCAACGATCGCCTCTCCGATCGGCACGCCAGAGGGCGCGTGACGTGACGTGACGCGCCTCGCCGCACGTCACGTCCAGTGGCGCGAGAACCAGTTGCGGCTGATGACAATATGAGTGGCGCTCCTGCCGGCAGCGCGCCGCATGCTTCTGGCGCCGCGCGAGACGGCGTCGGTCGCACTTTGCGTATTTGTGGTGTATTTGTGGTGTATTTGTGATGTATGTATGGTGTATTTTTGGTGTATTTGTGGTGTATTTGTGGTGTATTTGTGGTGTATTTGTGATTGGGTTGTCTCAAGTGGTGACATTCGGAGCCACATTGACATGCGACCAACCACAAGTCGCTGAAGCCGCAGCCACGCAAACCGCAGGAGGGGAGGTCTCCACTGAAGCCCCGGGATCTTCAAGGTATTTGTTGGACATGGCTTGGTGCTGTTTCTGTTTTTTGAAGACGCTCGCATGCCGTAGATGACGAACTTCAATGAAAGGGACGAGCTTGTCCCAGAAGATGTACTAAAGATATACAATGTGCTCTCCATGCCCAACCCAGCTGAGATCCTATAGTGAACATCATGCCACTTGGTTGATCTTAATTGACCAGCCTGAGACCTCGAAGTGCCCCACAATCCAGCTGCCCAATAGACAACTTTAGGGGTGGCAAGGCAGTTACTTTTGATAAAAGAGTCATTCAAATAATGATAACAAAAAGGGAATGTGTCATCCGCTTGATGGCGGCATATTTACTGCAGTATTTTTCATCCCTTGGTTACGTGTGTGGTTCCTTGAGGAGGTAATACAAAACGCAAGGCTTGGACCTGTGAAAGTTTTTCTTCCGCTAGGGCCCATTTACATATGGCGGCTTGGACCTGTAGGAAGTTCTCTTCCGGTGGTGCCCAGTGGCATATGGCGGCTTGGACCTGTGATTATTTCTTGTCCGGTGATGCTCAGTTGGAAATGGTGGCTTCGTTCACCTCGTTTCCACGGTAAATACTTTTTGCGCTACAATAGCACCTACACCATGGAAAATAATCAAGTAAGCATCCCCGACGACATATAGGGCAAATGCATGGTGTTTTGACTAATATTGAAACTAATTTAGTTACTGCATACGCATAATGCTTGCCTGACATAGCAAGAGAGTGCCGGCTGGAAGAGCACACCGGGCAACATCGGCATCGAGTTCTTCATGATATCACAAGTATTCTTTATCTAATTTCTAAAGACGTATTGTCATTGTTTATTGCTTCCATTTTACATTTAATGAACTCGAATAATTATTTTTCCCACAAGATACACGAACAAGCATATTCAATGCTTTAAAATCTAGAAGCTGGGTGATATGCAAATACATCATCGAGAGATATTATGAGTAAACCTTAATCGCATTTCCGACATCCCAGTTCACACAGAACCTGTTTTTTTTCGTAATCGTAAATAACACGAACCGGACCGCATGAATAGCACGCATTCTTTGTATATGTGACTGTATAACTATGACAAGAGAATAACCGATTTCATTAATTACTTTGTGGTCAAAAGACATTAGGAATGTGAACGATGGTGAAACTTGGCGGTCTCTGTCTGCGAGAATCGCAGACTCGTGGTCGAAAAGTGGAAGTTCCGTACAGTGGTGTGTCGTCCTTTCAGAAGGTATCGTGCCACGGGAACTGGTGACAAGAGGCCAGCAATTTAGTCAGGTGAGTAGTTTGCCTGCAGCCAGTTTATCACTTCGCTATTGTCGTGGTCAAGTCGCTGAGAACTCGTGCTGTAGTTGTTTGACAATCAAGACACGCGCGTCTTTTGGTGACGAGCCAAATGTAGAAATAAATTCCGAACCACACAAATGGAACTAGAACTATACAACAGGCAATCGCTCGGGACATCAATATTGTACTTTTGGTGACCATCAGATAGGTTTAGTGGTTCGTCCAGATGGCTCTGGGTCAGTCACCAGCCGGAACAGACTAAGGACAGCTGAAAGCCGAGCTGTCGGTAATGGAGTCGGAGACGGTGCAGTCGGAGGTTGGACCTATCAGAGGCCATCTCGCCGCCGGCCCCACAGTCCCGACGCCTGTTTCCATGGCGGCGTGCTTGTACGATACCGCCGTCAGTCCGGTCCACGGCGCCACACAATGGCCGACATAAATTGGATAGTCATCGGCGGCAATTAGTTCCGGCTCCGTAATAGCATCCCAAAGCTACAGACTCCTCGACACACAGGTCCTGGGTCGTCCCATGGACAGTTCATCCCTGAACGAGTTTACGCCACAGTTGGCCGAACGCCGCAGCGCGATTTGGGCATCGATGTCGGCGCCGGCCACCTTTCGGTCCGACGACAGCTTCCGACCAGCCGTCTACAGCCCCCGACCAGCCGTCTACAACCTCCGTGCGGAGCAGCAACACTCCAACGTCAAAAAGCATCGCAGCAGGTGATGCATCAAATGTGAGAGGGCCAGCCATGTCGGTGGTTAGGCTGGTGCGGCCGGCGGGTGACCACCGTGCCTGGCTTGGCCAGCCATGTCGGTGGTTAGGCTGGTGGGCCGCCGGTGACCACGGTGCCTGTCTTGGCCAGCCATGTCGATGGTTAGGCTGGTGCGGCCGGCGGGTGACTGTCTGTCTTGGCCAGCCATGTCGGTGGTTAGGCTGGTGGGCCGGCGGGTGGGCACCATGCCTGTCTTGGCCAGCCATGCGTGGCTGACCATGGTTCGCTCCGACGACGATGTAAGTGAATCGTCACGCTGGCTGCCGACCGGTGGCGACAGTCGACACGACGGCATAGCTGGCGTTTTGAGCGCAGGTCGAGGTCGGCAAAGTTGGCAGCAATCGAAGCGCCTTATCGCTGCCCGACTGATGCTGGTTAGCAACCAATTACAGCACAGCAGCTGCATACCGACACCTAATGTCATCAACCAATTACAGCAGAGCAGCTGCATACCGACACCTAATGTCATCAACCAATTACAGCAGAGCAGCTGCATACCGACACCTAATGTCATCAACGCTCGTGAAGCTTGCTTTATTTAACTACGCTGGCGTACTGGACCTCACTCGTAAGAAATAATCAATGACGCATAAGTATGCCCCTGTTAATGAATGTTGAATGAATGAATGCTATGTTATGAAATGATATGCGTATGTGCCTGTTATGAAAGGTTTCGTATCCTATCATGAACCGGCTAAAATAATGATGACCTTTTAGCCTACTGGTCCCAAGTGAAATTACATTGTTTGCTGAAATTTCACGAGGCGACCCTTTGTCTGTCCTGTCTGCGTGCGTTAGTTCTGAAGCAGGGGGTCTAGAATTTCCCGGGGCAGCTGTGGTAGCTGCCACACCAAATAAGTATTGGTGTGGTATGTAGCACCCATATATTCCAACCCATTGGACAAACTATTCTGCCCGTTGCAAGTTGAGTATACAAAATCGAGCATGCATCCCGCCCCCTCACCCCAGATCTTGCCCTGAACGAGCTCAAGTAAGAAATTCGAATACCCTGATTCAGGCCCATATTTTGCTGAACGAACTTTCCAGATCTACACCCCTGCTCTGGCGAGTCCTGTCCTTCTGCCCAACTGCACACAATCCCTGCTTGGTTGTGTAATTATTGCCCATATAATCATCCGTAATAATCCCGCCAGCGAAATCCGTCAGGCTTCGTCGGCCAAGCGGAAAAAATCGTAGCACGGAATACAACAGTACAGCCTGCCAGCGCCATCTATGAGCGAAAGCAGGAACTACAGGGAGGAAGGTCAGGGGCGGAATGGAGGCCATCAAAGGTAGCTCATCTCCACAACCGTTGGGCCATGGTCCATGGTTCTCGGAAGATGGCGTCGTGCCAGATTCCATGTAGGGCACCTCTGATCTTTTAATTCATCCAAGAGACGAGAGTCAGATGACTGTAGCGCGTAGTAGTTGCTCAGCAGTCATTAATTACAAACCAGCGTGTTTGAAATTCCGAGGAATAATTATTACATGTTACGCCGAGATTGAGTCTACTTTTATCCCTGCCATGGCTGTTCGTGCCCTTATTATTTCAGGAAGGGACCCGAACAAGTGGATGTAGTTCTCCGGCGGAGCGGAGGGGTCGTGCAGGACGTAATTGCGGAGGCAAGGGTGGTTTTCGGGATGACATTAATTTCAGATTAACTCGACGAATGGCTGAATAGGTGTATGGAATTCTCGGCTACCATTGTTGAATATGGATATTAAAATTGTTAGTGGTAAATCGTGGGATTATGATTCGCAAGGGCACCAATTTGGTGGGACAGTTTAAGATAGCACGACAGAAAAATCAGCACAATTTGTAGATGGCTTTCTCATTGACGCTGATAAGCGACCAATAGTTCCCTAATGTCATAACTGTAAAGAATGCATAGTTGCGAACAAAAAGGAGAAGTTCCAAGTCAGTAAGCAAGCGAAATATAGATTACATTCATGACAATTCAACACAGATAACAGAATAACTAGCATTGGCTGCTTCATACGTTTGTTGACAAACCATCAGGAAGCCATGGAGTGTAGTTCCCTATGCACTCTACTCATACATGCATATATATATGTATATATATATATATATATACATATATATATGTGTGTATATATGTATTGTCATTAGTTAATTGGACAAGTAAAATAGAGACTACAATGGCACAAGATGATATATTCGAAAAATGCACACAAACGTTTCAGCTTTATGCTTTCATCGGGGTGACTATATCCTTGATTTTGACCCCTGCTGAGAGACATGTTAATTGTGTATTTTATGAAAAGGGAGATGGTGCCTGCTCCATGTGATTCCGGTACTGATGTGCACCTTTTTGTCAAAACTAATTGCTTGGCCTTTTTCATGCACGTCCCCTTGAGAAAGGCGTGAGCAAAAACGCTGTCAATAAAATTATGCTCCCATTACTCCGTGTTCACGCACACACACACACACACACACACACACACACACACACACACACACACACACACAAACACACACACACACACATACACACATATATATATATATATATATGCATATATATATGTGTGTGTGTGTGTGTGTATGTGTGTGCATATATATATATACATATATATATATATTTAGATCTGTATGTACGTGAGAGGACCAATATAAATGGAATTGTAATGCAGTGCTTATGCTGACCGTTTTCCGTCGTGTGTGGTGTTGTAAGTGGAAAAATACAGTAGGCTGAAACATTTTTTTCAACAATGCCACAGATAGAAAAGAAAGTGGAGGAATTCAATTTCCAACATAACCCAGCTCTTGTCGGCATTACATATGAGGCTGAACTGCAAATGCAATGAAGATTGGGGACGAATCGCGAGGGCTCACAATGTGACTGAATTGGAAAGGAATATTGCGCGCTGAAGGTTATTTATCCCATCAAATGTATGGATGTGTAATGATAAAAGTCAACAATATTGCAGATATATGAACCGCATTGCTCCATCCCGTGACAGAGGTAACGGATGAGCTTCATGTAGTACTTGTGTTTCTTATATGTGGCGAACCGTGTCCATATTTGATCGAAGGGACAAGGAATAGGGGGAACCTAGTCTACCGAGGGGACTAGGGGACCGCTTTGTGTCAGTGATGTACTGAATCATACCGAGCCTCGAGTGGTGGGACCACATGAACGCTGGGCCCTGTCCCTGACAGCAGGAGACCAACCGGGCAGCCCTCGGGTGGTGGGACCAGGGCATGGTCGGCATCCGGCCCTGACTCAGGGCAGACCGGCCTCAGAGCGTGGTCGTCCTCAGAGTGTGGTCGGCCTCAGAGTGTGGTCGGCCTCAGAGCGTGGGCGGCATCAGAGTGTAGTCGGCCTCAGAATGTGGTCGGCCTCAGAGCGTGGTCGGCATCAGAGTGTGGTCGGCATCAGGGTGTGGTCGGCCTCAGAGCGTGGTCGTCCTCAGAGTGTGGTCGGCCTCAGAGTGTGGTCGGCCTCAGAGCGTGGTCGGCCTCAGAGTGTGGTCGGCCTCAGAGCGTGGTCGGCATCAGAGTGTGGTCGGCCTCAGAGCGTGGTCGGCATCAGAGTGTGGTCGGCATCAGGGTGTGGTCGGCCTCAGAACGTGGTCGTCCTCGGAGTGTGGTCGGCCTCAGAGGTTGGTCGGCCTCAGAGCGTGGTCGGCCAGCCTCCGAGCAATACGGCGGTCAAGTGGACGGAATAATAGCTTGTTTGTCTGGCCAGTTCTCTCAGTGACCGGTATAATTACCACGCGGGACAAGGGGTGCATTGGCGGCCGTCGTGCCCGCCGCCCCGGTAAGACGGCCAACGGTTACACATTCAGCTGGTTATGGGGCCTCGTTCCGCTCAGCTGTTTAGGCAATGGACGGAAAGCCGACTACAAAGAGCCGGAGACGACCGACCGGCCACGGTTGAAATTGAATGTTAATTGGTTTTCGTTTCCAAAACAAAGGCTGCTAATCACATCGGGCTGGAATTAAATGGAACGGCGAGGGGACAATCCGTGCCTGTGAGGAGTGGCGCAGGCGGCCTTCGGGAAACATGCTGCCGCGTTACCTGGACTCGGTGAAGACGTGTCGAAAATATTGAGTAGCAGAGGTCATGGAACAGCCCTAGGGGTCTGCCACGGCAGAAGCGGAGTTGATGATAGAGCCCTATGGGTCTGCCATTTGTCACGGCCACGGCCTGCCGTGAGCCTCTAGGCCACGGACTACGACCTCTAGGCCCTATGGCTCTGCCACGGTAAAGTTTGGAAATATGTCATAGAAATGATGTAATGAATGTTCCAGGTTCATTGCTCCCACGAAAGGAAGGAAGGACGAAACGGTTGAGAGGTGCATGAAAAAAAAATGGAAGGATCCATTCGCCGTAAGGTATGAGATAAAAGAGCTAGAATGCCAACGGCTGTTTTCGGCACTTAAAAGCCAACTTCTTGCAAGGCACATCCGTTGATAAGTGAAATTTAAACTTTGAAGAAGCTGATACAAACCTGAGTTTGAGAGGGCAGCTGGCGGTAAAACTCAACGAATTTAGCACAGCGTGTGGCTGTGTCTAGCGTACCAGCGTGTGCCGGTAACACAGCATGTAGCGGTAACACAGCGTGCGGCGGTAACACAGCGTGTGGCGGTAACACAGCGTGTGGCGGTGACACAGCATGTGACGGTAACACAGCGTGTGGCGACAGCACATCGTGTGCCGGTGACACAGCGTACAGCGGTAACACAGCGTGTGGCGGTATGTTGGTGGCGCGTGCCACCAGCCCGGATGGCCTGCGGCTACGTGTCGTGTGGCGGTATGTTGGTGGCGCGTGCCACCAGCCCGGATGGCCTGCGGCTACGTGTCGTGTGGCGGTATGTTGGTGGCGCGTGCCACCAGCCCGGGTGGCGTGCGGCTACGTGTCGTGTGTCGGCAGCGGGCGACCACACAGCCTCGGGACCGCCACACGACACCAGCTGATTGTGGTGTGCATGCAGCGGTCACCGTCGGGTCAGGCGGCCGGCGGCGGCGGCCGGCGGCCGGGTCACGGCGGCGGCCGGCGCGCGCGTCACCGGCCCGGCCGCTATCATTACGGCGACGCGATTACACAGCGTTGGCATGCTGCGCCGCCACGGCACGCATTACAAACGGCAATTTGCGCAGTGGTCGGCTGATGCGAACGGTCGCAGACGGCCGGCCGACAGGCAAATTGGCCCGTGTCCAGCATGGAGCGGTGTCAAATGGGGGGGGGGGGGAGCACCGGCGACCGGTGACCAGCCAGCCAGGAGACCGGTGACCAGCCAGCCAAGTGACCGGTGACCAGCCAGCCAAGTGAGTGGTGGCCAGCCGGCCAGGTGACCGGTGACCAGCCAGGTGACCGGTGACCAGCCAGCCAGGTGACCGGTGACCAGCCAGCCAGGTGACCGGTGACCAGCCAGCCAGGTGAGCGGTGACCAGCCAGCCAGGTGACCGGTGACCAGCCAGCCAGGTGACCGGTGACCAGCCAGCCAGGTGAGCGGTGACCAGCCAGCCAGGTGACCGGTGACCAGCCAGCCAGGTGAGCGGTGACCAGCCAGCCAGGTGACCGGTGACCAGCCAGCCAGGTGAGCGGTAGTCAGCCGGCCAGGTGACCGGTGACCAGCCAGCCAGGTGACCGGTGATCAGCCAGCCAGGTGAGCGGTGACCAGCCAGCCAGATGACCGGTGACCAGCCAGCCAGGTGAGCGGTGACCAGCCAGCCAGGTGACCGGTGACCAGCCAGCCAGGTGACCGGTGACCAGCCAGCCAGGTGAGCGGTGGCCAGCTAGGACGGCTGGCTCAGCCGGTGCCGTGCCGCGATGTCAGGTCCGGCCGGCCGCGATGTCAGGTCCGGCCGGCCGCCATGTCAGGTCCGGCCGGCCGCCATGTCAGGTCCGGCCGGCCGCCATGTCAGGTCCGGCCGGCCGCCATGTCAGGTCCGGCCGGCCGCCATGTCAGGTCCGGCCGGCCGCCATGTCAGGTCCGGCCGGCCGCCATGTCAGGTCCGGCCGGCCGCCATGTCAGGTCCGGCCGGCCGCGATGTCAGGTCCGGCCGGCCGCCATGTCAGGTCCGGCCGGCCGCGATGTCAGGTCCGGCCGGCCGCCATGTCAGGTCCGGCCGGCCGCCATGTCAGGTCCGGCCGCCATGTCAGGTCCGGTCGGCCGCGATGTCAGGTCCGGCCGGCCGCGATGTCAGGTCCGGCCGGCCGCGATGTCAGGTCCGGCCGGCCGCGATGTCAGGTCCGGCCGGCCGCGATGTCAGGTCCGGCCGGCCGCGATGCGGGCGAATTCCTCGCATTAGAAGATGCTCCAGATAGCGGCTGACGGCAGCGCCATGGGCTCGGCAAGTTTGCGTTGCTGCAGCCGTTATGAATGAGGCCGGCCGGGCTCCGCGGGCTATAGCCGCACCTCCAACTGTTAGTGCTCGGTGTAGCCATGTGCATGTCAGCCCCGTGCTCGGTGTAGCCATGTGCATGCCAGTCCCTGCTCGGTGTAGCCATGTGCATGCCAGTCCCGTGCTCGGTGTAGCCATGTGCATGCCAGCCCGTTCTCGGTGTAGCCATGTGCATGTCAGTCCCGTGCTCGGTGTAGCCATGTGCATGCCAGCCCCGTGCTTGACACCTCAGCCAGAGGAGTAATGGGTCGGCTCCACTTTGTGTTACCCCGAGCACACAACAAGCTCTGGAGTCTCGGCCAGTATTCCTACCTCAATCATTGGCGAGTGACGAATCAACTGTGGTGTCACCAAATACATGTCATATCAGCTGTTTCTCTGGTACTCCCCAGAAGCGGTGCTATCTCTCATGCTGGACGAACTCATTCCGGTGCATGAGCATCATTGATGACTCTGGTTTCCTAAGAATTGATGACTCTGGTTTCCAGGACAGGCTCCGAACCGCCAGATGGGCGCCAAATGACCGAGTAGTCGGCGCGCCCTTAAGCCCAAATAATCAATCAACAATCAATCCGAACCGCCAGGATATCCTGGTGATATTCCCTGACATGCTCCGAAGCGCTAGGGTACCCTAGTGGTATTTCCTGACACGCATAGAAGTGTGCAAAGTATTTTCCTGATATGCCTAGAAGTGTACAAGTGGCGGTTACATGTGGTTTGACTTTACAACATCAGAAGTAATGATTGCCAGTAACCACCAACAAGCACCAAGCGTACCACCCAGAACAATGTTAGTCTTCGTTTACTGTGCATGAGTCGTGATAATTGCATCTCTCAGCAGACCTAATGTCCCTAATGTCAGTAAGGTATATAATCAACAAAATACATTCCAACCACTGTTCAGGGGAGTAGCGACAACCAGTTCCCCAAATTACGAAATATAATTTGTACACCACGGTCGCGAAGGTTTGTTAACTGCACGATCCATGTTCTTGGGAGAAGGCCAATCAGCGTGCTGAATCACCTTGCGTCTGGTCTGGTCCCCTGATGTCCTTGTAAGCCTGCTTAGTTCACAGTAACTGAGGATGTTTTGCCTCATTGCTTGTTTATTGGATGGTTCACGTACGACGCACTTCATGCACGATCACGGCTAATGGCGCCATCCACATTGTTTCGCCTGTGGGCTTCGAGATTGGGAAGGACGTTTAATTATATCGCATCGCCCATGAAGTTGCCAAAATCGTGGATTTTAATGAAATTATGAACTGTTCACCGCACTGAAAAAGTATGGCTTTAGTTTCGTAGCATATGCATGAATCACTGACTCTCTTGTCCCTTTTGAGTCCGCTTGTGCCATTTTGATCGATATCCATTACGAATTGATGGTTTTAGCCCTCGTAAACTCCTTGTGCCAGAACCCCTCGCTGGTGGCGCCATCTATTGACATGAATACCAACTTCCTACTGAAGCTCATTTTAACATCCAGTTTTTGTTGCCATACTGAAACTGCCATTTTAGAGGCCTATGCGAGCAATTGTCGACTCATAATAAAGTTTCTAAGCCATGCTATGGCCCTCCTTCCACCTATTCCAACCCACGCTATACTCAGTTCTGCTTCGACTGTTGCCAGGCATCGCTACTACGCTGCTGGAGACTAACTTAAGGGCTTGTTTCTGAAATGCTGTTGTTTCCGGTGCTCCTTTCTGTACTTCCTGCTCACTTTGTCATCTTCTTTTCAGTCGTTGTTATTGTCATCGCCACAGTTATATATTATTCGTGAATTAGGGTCGGATATACCACTTTCTGAACACTGAATAGACATACTTCTAATATAAGTATCGACGTCGTACTTCGTGATGTGTGTTTGAGTCTCTATGCCTCGTTTCCAACAGAATCTCCAGTATCATGTGAACAAGTGTCACACCTATGCTCATCATTATGGATTGTGGTACACAGATATCTCATAGCACAATTCCAGGTAAAGGGATTACCTATGATAAAGTTTGGAGACAATAGTTGATTGTATGGTATTGCTATCATTATCGTAAATATAGGTTTCCGTGCACTAAGTGTTTCCCAAAGCAAGCGAAAAACATACTGATGTGTGCATGAACAACTTTGACATCCTGCACTGCCCCTGCAGTCGCCACCGCCACAAACTTCGCCACTGCTGCTTTTGCAGAAGGCATGCTCACGTTGGCAGGCAAAGGGAGAGCTTGAAGCCTCTGGCAGTGAGACATCTACTGACTTATAATTCAAGACAGGAAACAACACCACGTTCTTGGAATGTTTCAGAGGCCCGGGACCAAGCAAGCAGAGAAGCACAACCGATCAATTATAGGCTGCCGTGCTGATGCCATGAAGACACGGCATTCGGTCATAAAAGATGGTGTAGACCTAAAACGGGCTGACTGAGCACATTCGGTAATCAATATACAAGTGTACGTGCCCTAGAGGAACGATGTAGCTTGCGCTACCGTAAAGGACGTGGTGCATGATAAGCTATGTCTGTATTTCGCAATAATATCATGCCTCAACATGCCAACTATGTTGGCACATTTACATAAATTGTTGACATGTTGTCAACGATTTCGCTGAACGAGCCATCGCTCCGGTACAGGCCTTCAACCCTGCACTGACCAATGATTAGGAGCAGCGCCAGTTCATCCTGCAGGCTGTGGAGGCGCACCGACAGCGCTACTCAGACAACTGCCAAGCCAACTGTAGCTTGGTAAGTGCGATAGATGGTGACAGTGACAATGTATGGTCGTTTAATTTACGAGATATATGACATTATTGCAAAACGCAGACATAGGGTATTGTGCACTTTGTACATTGCGGTAACGCAATTTACTTTACTTCTCTATGGTGGTCAGGTACATACGTGGTAATGGTATGGTAATCTACATACGCCTGTATATTGACTATTGAATGTGTTCAGTCAGACAGCATTAAGCCTGCACCATGTTTTCTGACTGACATCTGTGTCTTCATGGCATCGCACGGTAGCTCATAGTTCATCTATGGTGTTTTCTGTTTGTCTGGATCCGGCCTCTGTAACATACCCAGGGTGCACCGTTGGTTGTAGCTTTACGACGCACTCAACTGCTGAGGCATATGGCGTCGCTTTCCTCTCACCCTGGCAGGAATGGCGGGCATCACGGGGAATCGAACCCCGTACCTCTGGCAGGCGAGACGCTCAGCCTATCCACTGAGCTACCGATGCCTTGGGGTGTGTTGCTATAGGGGGGGAGTTTAGAGGCGTGTCTGACCATAGAGGTCATTTGTGCCGCCTTGCACTGTTATTTCCCATCTTACATTATAAATCAATATGTTTCTCAATGTCCAAGTCTTCAAACTCTCCCTTTGCCTGTCAATGCCTTATGTGAGCATCCCTTCTGCAAAAGCAGCCGTGGCAAAGGCAGTGGCGGTGGCGACGGCAATGGCAGTGGCAAGAACAACGACGGACAAGAGGACGGCAAACATTAGAAGAATAGGAAGAAACACCGGAACCAACAGCAACAACAATTTTAGTAAACAAACTCTTAAGGTAGTCTTCAGTCACGCAGTAGCTATTGCTGCCACCAGTCGAAGCTCAAATGAGGGTCGGATGGGTTGGAAGAGGAGGAAGGAAGAATATAGCATGGCTGAGAAACTTGATTATAAGTTAACAATTATCCCGTATGGCTTTAACATGGCAGTTTGGGCATGACAGAAAACATGGATAATGAAATGAGCTTCAATAAGAAGCTGGTATTCATGTCAATATATGGCGCCACCAGCGCAGAGCTCGGTCGCGAGAACTTGACGGTGGTTAACACCACCATTTGGTACTGGACATCGATTAGAATAGCATCAGTTGTCTCAGAATGGCCTTAGAAGGAACAGAAGAGCTTGATGCAGGTAGATGAGCATGAACTAGATCTACGTGCTTTCAGGGCGGTGAAAATTTCGGAAGTTCATTGAAATGCACACCCTTTTTACTTCAGGTGCGATGCGGCACACTTCAACGCTTGTTAATCCTTCATCGTCGACCAAACTTCACACCTTTTATGCTTAGCCCTATTCGCACAACTTGATGGGACAGCCACTTGCAAACTCAGAACTTCATAACACAAGCACAGCCATGCTTCAAGAAGAACAGCCCTTCTGTACATGCAGTGGAGATAATTACAGCGTCTATGTTGCTTAGATCGAATAAAAGAGCCGCAAACAGATGACTGAAATGTGAGCTGAACAAACTTTAAGTGTTTAGCTTTGAAATAATGCACCAATGGCTTAGGTTCGAACCGCGTGCATCTCTTCCACATTCTAGCCAACGAATATAAGGCTTCTTCGAACCTTCCTCGAGACCGAGATAGTTCACAGGTCGGTATGTGTAGTCAACAATTATTAATCACAAAATAATGATTATAGTGATTTTAAGCCAAATTGCACCCACTCATGGGTTTCGTTTCTCACATGTGCAAGCGTAGTTGACACACAATTGGCAATCGTTTTAATAGCCCGATGGTCGACTAATAACTCATGATTTCATGTAGGAATATTTTGCCGTCTGCGCTCCATCAATACACGCCGTAATTGGTATGCGTGCAAGAGCACATGATCTGATCAGAATTATTTACTGCGTAAGCGATTGAACGCTTACAGTGGGGCCTGCCCCCCCCCCACCCTTCTCTCTCCTGCAGGCCGGCCCCGTTGTCCGCACATTATCCTCCTCTGGCCACATTACCCAGCCAGCCGACCAGGTAAGGCACCTCATGTTTTCCGTGAGCATCGCCGTTCCGAAACCGAGCCGACGCCATTCCGTATTCAAACAGGGGGTGCCGGCGCGCGGAACACACGAGTCAATCGCCGGTAATGATGCGTTGGAGTTTGCGAGGCGGCGCGGCGGCCGCGTGCGGCTGTGTACCGGTCGGCGTGGCAGCCGCATCCCCCGCGCATTACCCCCATCATCAATTACGCGCAGGCCAGAGCAGCGCTCTATCATTTCTCTCGGCGGTCGGTGGAAATGACCGCGAAACGGTCTCGGGTCAGGTGAGGTCAGCCGCCAGGCTCCGCCCACTTCCTGTGGCAGGGGCTGGACAGGCCGTTAGCGGCGGCCAGCAGCGGGGGGATGGTGAGGACCTGCTACAGGTGACCTTCGCCAGGACGCTGGCCGAACGGTCTCTGCTGATGATACATGGGAAAGTTGAGTGGTTTTTGCGATGCTTGGAGTTGGGGACATTTCTTTGGCGGTGGGTCGTTGTTCCAGCACCAACCCCTGGCTCTGGACACTGTGCGCATGCCTAGGAACTAGCACGTTGAATCATTTGTTCCATTTTAACAGATGTTCTTAACTGGGGCGAGCCTCCCCTTGGAGCGGAAAATCTGTAAATATTAAGGGGAACAAATGCATAGGAAGATTAAACGTTAAGAAGCCATTACACTGCTCGCATGTCGTTTTTCGTTGAATGGGAAAAACTAAGGTCATTTTCACCAGCAAAAAGTTGATGACGTTAAGGAAGTCCAAAAATCACTGTTTCAGAAATGTCAAGACCATGCTCATGTACTTTTGAGCTGGCTATGCATGCAGGTTTAGATGCAGTACTTTGCGATGTGTTTGCTACTGCTTTTATAATACTGGTGATAAAATCACAATTGAGCATCGCTACCATTTCTTATTAATCGAACCTCAATTTAGAAGAAGAGCATTGATACTCCCACCCTTGACTGTTGACTTGGTGAAAACAAAAATGACGGTGATTATTTCCGACTACGATATAAGTTGCATCAAACATATTCACGAACTTTAATCCACATGTTGATGACGTGAAATGGAGTAGAAAATCAGCGGAGACGCAGAGGAGATGAGTGAAGATACAGAGGCGTTGCAGTGAGGATACAAAGGAGTTGCAGTGAAGATACAGAGGGAGTTGCAGTGAAGACACAGAGGAGTTGCAGTGAAGATACAGAGGAGTTGCAGTGAAGACACAGAGGAGTTGCAGTGAAGATACAGAGGAGTTGCAGTGAGGATACAAAGGAGTTGCAGTGAGGATACCGAGGAGTTGCAGTGAAGACACAGAGGAGTTGCAGTGAAGATACAGAGGAGTTGCAGTGAAGACACAGAGGAGTTGCAGTGAAGACACAGAGGAGTTGCAGTGAAGACACAAAGGAGTTGCAGTGAGGATACAGAGGAGTTGCAGTGAAGACACAGAGGAGTTGCAGTGAAGATACAGAGGAGTTGCAGTGAAGACACAGAGGAGTTGCAGTGAGACACAGAGGAGTTGCAGTGAAGATACGAGGAGTTGCAGTGAAGAACGAGGAGTTGCAGTGAGGATCGAGGAGTTGCAGTGAGGATACAGAGGGGTTGCAGTGAGGATACAGAGGAGTTGCAGTGAAGACACAGAGGAGTTGCAGTGAAGATACAGAGGAGGTGCGTGAAGATACAGAGGCGTTGCGTGAGGATACAAAGGAGTTGCAGTGAGGATACGAGGAGTTGCAGTGAAGATCAGAGGAGTTGCGGAGGATACGAGGAGTTGCAGTGAGATACGAGGCGTTGCAGTGAAGATACGAGGAGTTGCAGTGAGGATACAGAGGAGTTGCAGTGAAGACACAGAGGAGTTGCAGTGAAGATACAGAGGAGGTGCAGGGAACATGCACCGGCAATAAGCGTGGACAACTCCTCAGCTACCTCAAGCTCTGCACGGTTCCTGTACTGCTCTCATTAGGCACAATTAATACTTTCTTACCATAAAATCGCAAGCTATGCTTTTCTTTTGAGTAAAAATTGTACTACCCTGATAAACCATTAAGCAGCATACATTGCAAACAAAAAATTCAGTAACCACTGCGTAATAGTTGGTGTAAACTGCAATGATAGTATCAATAGCACGCTCACCAGGGAATCTGCTAGAAAAGAAGGCTCTAACCAAATTATTTCAGAATTATCCATGCTAGAGGTTAGGTAGCACTACGCGATGGGTATTTATATTAGCACCTTTATAAAATGTCCCGTTTGTACATGGTTACCACCAGCACACAAACCACATGCGACGCGCTGCGAAATTTGGCAGCTTATGCAGCTTGACCAGCGCATGCTGGGGGTGTTTGAACAGTACATTAATACGAAAGGCAAGGTTTTGTTGGAGTGGGATGGCAAGTTCGGCCAGCATTCCTGCATATACACATTGGGTGATGTTTTCACAGCTCGATTACACCCTATGCGGCGTTGAACCTTTTGTTTACAGTGCAGGCAACATTGCACCAGCACCACGTGCGGATCAAAAGGCTGGTGACGAGAAAGGTCAGCCCTGGGATTGAATCACACTGCGTCTGCCTTCCACTGGGCAAACCTCCGAAGCAAAATAGACCTGCACTGTTTCTCATTCTTCGGAAAAGGTACTGCAGTGTTGAACTTTCCAAGGTGCTCTACCGGTTTTGCGACAGAAGCAACACCGGTAAGTACTGAGTTAGTTTTTTTCCCGGTGATATACTGTGTTAGTTTTTTTTTCACCCCCACCCGTAGTCAAGGGGGAAGGGAGGAGTGGACCGGTCATGCCCCATCCACTACCCTTTCCGGATTGGCCTGCACCTAGGTCCGCGTGGTCGCTGCTTCTTGTTGCCACGCGATTGCGGCCCAATTAGGACCATGCACGGGAGTTTCATCACGAGGCCACGCCAGCAGGCCTGCAGATAGCGCCCGTCACGCGTCACGCGGGAGAGCCGTGACGGCCAGACGCCCGGAGCGCGTCGCGGTGTCGTGTCCGACCAGAATTGATCTCTTTCATTGGACACCTGTGACTAAGCAGAACGTGCCTTTGCATGGCAGAGCGACCCTCTTCCCGAACACAGCCTCTATGGAGAAGAAGACAATCCCTCCGCCCGAGAGGACCGTCTTTCTACCGGAGCAGACGCCCTCTCCCACCCAGGTAGAGTCCATCAAACTGTACAGAGCCTCTTAATCCGGGAGGAGCTCGTCAACTCCAGCTGAGTCCATCTGTCTTCGCAGTCATTTCGCACCAGAACAGAATGTTTCCCCGTACCTCGAAACATTCGCCCTGGCCAAAGTGTCATGCTCGGGCTAAAGTTGGCTCTCTATCTACTAGAGTGGGCAGGGCGAGCATCTGGGCAGAAATTATCAGTGAAACAAAGCCGATGGAACGTGCCGCGGCCCAACGACTTGGCGCTCGGCGGGAGCGTGGCGCCCTCTCGATCCTATCGCGCCACAATTTGTCAAGCGAACAGGCGGCGCTGAAACAGGCGCCGCGCGCCACCAACAGCACGCAAAAACGACGAGGCAGCAAAGCGCGCCGCTTTTGCCGGCGGCACCGCGGCTCTGTAGTGGGCATAATGGGCGCCGCGGAGGACGTGTGTAACGCTTACCCGGCTGCTGGCCTGGTATTTATTGTGTATCATTGCCCGAGCCAAAGGAGCGTAATCTGTACAAATAAAAATGGCCACTGCCGACAACGAGCGGGTTGACGAGCCCGCCGATGACTGGGACAAAAAGAACGCCGGTTTTTGTCCTCTTCGGGCTGGCAGAGCAGGGAGCGCTTTGTCCCAAGCAGATTTGTGGGCCCATAATGCAATGATGCCTTACAGTCAGCATGCTCCAAACGTTGGTCAGCGCCAGCCGTTTGAACTTGTTATTTCTGTCGGGTGGATTGGGGTGTATAAACGTGTTATTGGGGAGCTTCGGGCGGCGGCGGTTCACTGGGTTGGGACTGCACACACGGTCGGCACGTGGAGCGCGAAATCGCGGGTTAATTAACGCAAAAGTGATGGCAGCTTTTCACAGATGTTTGGGACGGCGTTTCCTCTGCATTTGTTGCATTTAAACAGACCATATCCAGCCGGAACCCCATACCACTGACCCAGAATCAAAACCTGCATCTGAGCCAAACAGAGTCCCACACATGATCTTAACTGGGCACCCAATCCCAAACTAAACGGCTGATGCAAACACGACATCATACCCGGCTTCGGAGACGCAGCAGGATCTGACCCAGCCGCAACAGGGTCTGACCCAGATACGGCACCATACCCGGCTATGGAGCCGCAGCAGGGTCTGACCCAGATACGGCACCATACCCGACTACGGAGCCGCAGCAGGGTCCGACCCAGCCGCAACAGGGTCTGACCCAGATACGGCACCATACCCGGCTATGGAGCCGCAGCAGGGTCTGACCCAGACACGGCACCATACCCGGCTACGGAGCCGCAGCAGGGTCCGACCAAGACGCAGCACCATACCTGACTACCGAGACGCAGCAAGACCTGCAGAAGCCTCCTGCAGAGCGCCGTGCTAGTGCCGGTGGGCATGCACTGATGCTCCGCATTCCGGCACTCATTTAATTGCCCGCAAAACAAACTCTCCACCACTTATCCCTTGCACGCTCGTAAATTCATGCGACATTTGCCTGCTGCCGAAAGGTCATACACGTCTGCGCTATTGTCATCAACAAATAAAGCATGCGGGCGGTTTCTGTCCCGTGTGCAGGTCGTGGCGCCCGGCTCAATGAGCCGGCCGGCAGCCACGGGCCGTAAAGGCGGCTATCCCACTGGTACATCACGCCACAGCCACCGTAAAGCTATCAGGCCGGGAACACCCACCGACGACGGCCCGCCCACACCCACACACCGTGCACCCGGAGACAGCGGCCTGCGCCTGACAGGCCGCACAGCGCACCTGGCAGCTCTCATGGTGTGTACCCGATCACTGATAGTGCGCACCAGCCACTGTGTGCACCCCGCCAGCTTAACAGTGCACCGCATCATGCACCTGGCGTTACAGTCGCACAGCCACCATGCACCCCCCACGGTACCCTGGGACCCTGGCTTACACTGCCCACCCACAAGTCCCTTTTTCCCCCACTGGTTCCCATAGTGCGCACCAGCCACTGTGTGCACCCCGCCAGCTTACACCGTGCACCCTGGCAGCTTACATCATGCACCTGGCAGTTCCCACAGTGCGCACCAGCCACCATGTGCACCCCACCAGCTTACACGGTGTACCCTGGCAGCTTACACCGTGCACCCTGGCAGCTTACATCATGCACCTAGCAGTTCCCACAGTGCGCACCCGGCTACTGATCGATTCCGAGGAATGAGGGCTGGTTGCAAGACAAAATTATCCCCACAGACGTTTCTCGCTGCATACATAATTCGACTTGTCGCGGTTTCTGTATCTCTGACAGTAACGGTATATTTAAGAAGGTCATGGTGATCCCATGCACTTAAATATTTACCTTCGTTTCGGAAATTCTGCCAGCGAGGCTATTTTCTGCATTAGCAAGCGATTGTGTTTGGCCTTCTGGAGCCACCAGTCCACCGAGCATCCCGCTGGAGCCACCAGTCCATCAGTCCACCAGTCCACCGAGCATCCCGCTGGAGCCATCAGTCCACCAGTCCACCGAGCATCCCGCTGGAGCCATCAGTCCACCAGTCCACCGAGCATCCCGCTGGAGCCACCAGTCCATCAGTCCACCAGTCCACCGAGCATCCCACACTGTGCCCATGATAGCTGGTGTTTGCCAAAGGAATGTGGCCGGCCGATCGGGAGCGCAAGTCGGAGTTGTGCCTCCAGTCTGGCATTCAGCTCCTCGTTGGCCTTTCCGAAACCTATATTCCACATCACTGGCGGATCTAGCCCACCGGTTTGGGGGAGGGGGGCAACTTTCGGTTTTCAGCGTCAGCCCCTCCCCTCCCCCTCCCCCAGTGGCGTACCTAGGAATTACATCAGGGGAGGGGTCGAACAGATTTGGAGGGTGCCCCTTCTCCCGCTATTTTTGGTTAAAAGCACCGGATTTCGACCACTATTTGGCAAAGGGGCCCATTTGAAGAAAGAACAAAAAAATAATTGACAACATAATTTCCTGTGTAGGGTCCCCAGCCTACCTCCACCGTTTCTATGTTACCGGATTTTTGTTCTTGTTTACCAAAACGTTCACGTTCTCGTTCAACGTCTTGTACCACGTCAACGTTCATGCACGTGTACACACTGGCGGATCCGATTTTGTCAACTCTTGCTGTAAGCAGAACTTAGAGCACGGAACCCTCGATGTGTGTTAGAATCTACTATGCTACCATACTGGCTTCCAAACAATTATTTTTAAAAAAACCTTTAAAATTGGAGATTCTTTCATCCAGCCGCTATTTTTTAACCTCGGCAAAGGTTACTGCATTTTAATTTAGTTGACTTCTGTTGGTTTCGGACTATGGCCCCCACTATACTAAGACACTATGGCCCCTCTTTTAAGCGCTTCGGGGGGCCATGGCCGGAATGGCCCCTCCCTGGATCCGCCAGTGTAAATACATACCTCCTCTTGCTATTCTTCATGAAAAAATCAGTCAATGTAGCCTGTCTCTTCATCTTAGCAACCCCAACACCAACATACGAAACATGCTGCTCAACTGGGCTCAACTGGTCACTCGCACAAAACATCCTGTTCAAATTCCGCTTTCGAAATCTGGCTCACTGGGTCCGCTTGCCCGTTACTGGCTAAACAAACTTCATGAACCTATCTGACGAAGGAATAATGAAACTGCTGATTTCGTCATCTCTTGCTGTAAGCAGAACTTCAACAGCATAGAACCCTCGATGTGTCAGTATCTACTATGCTACCATATTGTGCTTCCAAACAATTATAACAAAATACCTGTAAAATTGGAGATTATTTCACCCGGAACGCTATTTTTTAACCTGAGCAAATGTTACTGCATTTTAATTCAGTTTACTTTTGTTGGTTTGGGGGGGGGCAAAAGACACTATGGCCCCCCCTTTGAAGCGCTTGGGGGGGGGGCCATGGCCGGAATGCCCCCCCTGGATCCGCCAGTGTTCCACATGATATATAAAGACAGAGAGGCAGAATATTTATTATTTCCTCAAGATGGCTGCTCTTTCTGACTAAGCGTACCTCAGACATCGAAGACAACAGCAACTCAGACATAGTGCAGAGCAGACATCATCATCGCATGGGCTAGGTAGAGAACACACCAAACAGTCGAGGGAGTAAAAGAACGTTAGAAAAGTGTGCTTGTTGGTGGTGGTGGTGGTGGTGGTGGTGGGGTGGGAGTTTATCACTTCATTAGCCAGTTTTTTTTCCATGCAACGCCCAGGTGGCTCATAAATAAAGCTTTCAAAAAGAGCAGAGGAGCGTAGCCTCGTGCTCCTGTTTTACAACAACAATACTAAGGCATCTTACCAGGCAACAGGTGTTAATCACCCACCTGCAGCCGGCCAGAGAGACCCAACAGTGAAACTGGTGCACCACACGGCGTGCCGGCTCCAGCCGGCCAGAGAGACCCAACAGTGAAGCTGGTGCACCACACGGCGTGCCGGCTCAGTGCCAGCAACCTGTCCACCCAGTCGGTCGCTGGATGGCTGCTGTCACCAACACGTCAACCATAACCGACCGGCCGGTCTGTCGGTGCGTCTTCTGTCTCACCGACCTGTCTCTCTGGCCGGCTGCAGGTGTACGCTGCCTTGTCCGCTGGAGTCTCCAGAGGGGAGCTCTCCAGAGCCGCTGGAGAGCTCCCCAGCTAAGTGGACGTGCTCGATGCGCATCATGATCAGGGGTAATTTGTTACCACCCGGGCGATCCTAATCAAGCGAGCCACGCTGCTGCAAAAGGTGACGGACGCTCCACGGGCCAAAGGTACCGGACGCTCCACAGGCCAAAGGTACCGGACGCTCCACAGGCCAGAGGTACCGGACGCTCCACAGGCCAAAGGTACCGGACGCTTCACAGGCCAAAGGTACCGGACGCTCCACAGGCCAAAGGTGCCGGACGCTTCACAGGCCAAAGGCATCGGACGCTCCACTGGGTGACAGTACCTGACAAACGTTGAAGTCGCACATTTTCGAAATAGAAAAAACGAAACAATGAAGTTGAGGGATGAATATTTACCGGATGAAGCAACTAAGTTGACACCGTAGCTCTCCAATCATTCTATAACAATGTGGGACATATCTGAGTGGGGAGGAGGCTGCAGAGTGGTGTGCAACTTTGATGCTGCTATCTGACACGTTACTACCATTTCCTAATAATTTAATTTAGATTGAATGCTAGGAATTGGCTGGCGGTTGGCTGCTTAGGTGCAATGAAACAATAAGGTGATGCCGTCAGCTAGCAGCAGAAGCGCTGCAGGCACCGTACTCGGAGCTCCAACAATGTTTGCACAATGAATAAGAGCGTCGGGGCCGTCTGGCCGACCACAGTTCACTATCGGCCGTATCTCGGGCCATGCACAAGGTGTAGCCACTTCACTTTTTACGGCGCAAAGAGCATGCCAGCTCCCGCATGATCGGCTCTGATGGAAACATTACGGTGAACAGGTCGGCGACGGCGGGCCGTTGGCGCGCCGTCGCCGACCCGGCCGCTCTGCACCCGACCAGCTCGGCTATTAAGCCGGCCGAAAGTAAATGTGAGATAAATACCGTGCGGCTGGCGCGCTGGTGCATACGGAACGGCGCCACCATCCGATGGGAATACGAATGGGTTTATCGCGTGACCGAGTCGCCTTACATAAAACCCAGGCAGTCTGGTGGCAGAGATCGCCGCGCCGACTCAACTCGCCCGCATACCGGCAGCCCGGACTTATGCAAATCGCAGCCCATTCCGTCGCATTTTATGGAAGGGCAGATAATTGCAAGATATCTCCACTGGTCCTTTGTTCCAGGACAGCCAGATCGGGCGCGATGACGTCACACCATCGAGGCTCCGTTCAGCCAATCAAAAGACGGCGGGAAGCCCAGCGCCCTCCTCCGAGATGCCATGCGAGAGCCATGAGGCTGTCTCGAGACAGCTGCTGCCATCTATGGGTCTATCTTGAAACTATACGCAGATTGGAAAAAGATGACTCTCGCATGATGCGAACGAATTGACTGCCACCGTGCTTCTAACGTGACGCTCTCCGCGGCTAAGCAACGTTCACTGTGCTGGGTGAATTAAATGCAAAGAATGCAGTGTTAATTCGATAACATTGATTCAGATGCTTTCCTTTCACCAACGAAGTACATGTACAGCCATCGTCACGCAACATAGTGTAAAACTCCCACCACAATAAAATACATAATTTAGCCTTTATGCCCCATGATGCGACCATGTTCTGGAACTTTGGAACTGGAACATCTGCTGGACTATGGATTGTTCGCATATTTAAACGCACCACACCATGTTACAACCTGCATCCCGTCCTGGGTATCTTCCTCTCGACACTATTTTACCGTCTCATAGATATCAGTTTGGAAATAGCGTAGTGGCGGAAGAGACTTCTTGCGAGCACCGTACCGTTCATGTGTTCAACCGACTCCACATATTCTTCCTGGCTTCACACATCCTATCTCAGTTCGCTTGCCATCTACGCTATTGACTCGATTTCCTCCATCCCATCATTTCGAAATGGCCAGAGCTCGCAGGAGAGACTCAAAATCAACAGCTAACTTTCTCTCTAAGACCTAACTTCCAACATTCTAACTTCTAAATTTCTTCTAGCAGCAAACAGCTTTCTAAGTGTTGCTTACATGTTTTTGTTGAAATACACCTTTCAAAATCATGCGTTGATTGTTCGCGAACCTTTCAAAAGAGCATCTTATTCATGGTGCAGGGTGCAACCGATCCACCACTTACCCTGCCTCCCACCAGTGGCGTACGGAAGGGGGACAGGGAGGGCATTGGGGGCAGATGAATCTCCCCTGAGAGATTGTGGAGCCCCCAAGAATCGCGCCGGGCTTGGAAAAAAAAGTGTGCCAGGCTCCCTAAAAATCCCGCCGGGCCACCAAAATCGCGCTGGGGACTTTAAAAAATCATATTGGGGGCCCACAAAGTCCCGCAGGGGCCATGCAGATGATGCTGGGCCCACAAAGTCGCCCTGAGGCACCTATAAATCATATTTTGGCCCAGAAAATTGTTCATGGGCCCCTAAAAATGACGCTGGGCTGCAGAAAGTGGGACCGGGGCCCCTGAAAATACCGATGGGACCCCCAAAAGTCGCGCCACAGCCCCCGAAAATCAAGCTGGGGTCTCAAAAGTTCGGGTCGGGGGCCTGAAAATTACGCTGGGGCTCCAAAAAGACGAACCGGGCCCCTGAAAATCACGCTGTGGACAAATAGATCGAGCCGGGGCCCCTGACAATCGCGCTTGGCCCCAAAAAGTTGTACGCCCCCGAAAATCACGCTGAGCTTGGAGATACCAAAAAGTTGCGCCCGGGCCCTTGAAAATCACGCTAGGAGCTCGACAGGTCGCACCGGGGCTGCAAAATTTTCATCGGGACCACCCAAAAAATGAAGCCGAGGCAACGAACAAAAAACATTCCCAACATGGAAGATTACTCTGGTGTCCTAACAATCCCTCTAAAAGCCCACAAAACGTGCTCCCCCCGCAAAAAAATGGTGAGGCCACTAAAACTCGCACTAGTGATCCAAACAAATCACGACGGTCCAAAAAAACAATCGCATTTCGACCCAAACAATTCACGCCGCTGCCCTTGAAAATCTCACCGAAGGCCAGAAAGTCGCAACGGATCCTCACAAGTTGCAGCTGGCTTCCCAGAAATCAATTCATATCCGAAATGTCACCCTGCAGCCACAAAAATTGCGTCAAGGACCACGAAAAACGCGTAGGGCCCCGGAAAACAACGTGTTGGGGCACCGAAAAAAAACGCATCGGGAGCCCGAAGAATCGTACCGGGGTCCAAAAATATCACACAGGGGGCTTACAAAAAAATAGAACTCGACCCCAAAAAATCACAACGGGACTCAATCGAATCGACCCGGACACCGGAAAGTTAAGGACAAGTCCCGAAAATAAAATTTCCGGAGGGCCTTTCTACTCTGAAGGGTGCCATCCGCTGAAATATTCGTTGAGCAGCCGCAGTGGCGTACCAGAGAGGAAAATGTCCCTTCTCCTGAAGGGGTGGGCTCCAAGAATCGCGCCGGTGTCCCCAAAAATCGCGCTGGCCCACATAATTTATCGTCGGGTCCCAAGAATTCGCGTAGGGACTTTAAACGAATAAAGCGGGCACCAAAAAAAAATTCGCGCCGGGCCCCCGAAAATTTGCACCGGGGCCCGCAAAATCACGCTGGGACCCAACTAAGTACAGCGCATCCGTGTACTCGCGCCGAGTACCCCCCCCTCTCTCTCCAAAAAAGTATCGTGCTCGGAACCCAAAATTCCCGTCGCTAGTCACAAAATTCAGGTCGGGGCTTGAAAAATCCTCCTCTGCAAGCACAGCGTGGCCCAAAAAATGGCATCGTGACTCGACAAAAATGATACCGGAGCCCTTCAAAATAAGGAGAGATTACGAAACATGAATATCCGAGCCAGAAAAAATCCTCCCGAGCCCCAAACATACCACCAGATGCTTTCAAAAATCGCATACAGCTCCGGAAAACGTACCGGTGCCGGAAAAATTGCGGCGGAACACAAAAATATGGCGCCTGTTGCCCACAAAATTAGGCTAAGTCTCGAAGTTTCAAAAATCCAAAAATTCCGTCGAGCCCAGAAAACTGGCATCGGGTCCCCCGGAACCACGCGCCTTGGCCTGAAAGGTTACGCCGGAACCCCGAAAAATTATACCGGAGCCCACAAAATAGTGCTGGGGTCCCACAAATGTGTCATCCGGAGCCCCAAATGAACATAGTGGGACCCTAAGAACACAACGGGAGACCGACAATGCACTGGTTCCTCCAAAGCGTACCGATTCTCACAAAAAGAGACAATCCCATCATTTCTATCCATCAAGAGATTGGGATCACTCCACAGGACAACTAAATTGGTCACTTATTACATATCAAAAATACAAATAAAATGGGGCCCTTCGAAAAATCGTGGTCGAAATCCGGGGAATATAAAAAAATTGGGGTAGGTGGACCCCTCGAATCCGTTTGCCCCCTAGCGCAAATCCTAGGTGCGCCACTGCCTCCCACTGTCACACACCTTATCCTACCTACCACCTCCCCACACCACATCCTGCATCCTACTCACCCACACCATATCCTGCTTCCAACTTCCCACACCCTATCCTGCCTCCCATTTCCCTACACCCTATCCTAGTTACCCTACATCCCAATGCCCCACACCATATCCTGCCCTGTCAACTCCGTCTGTTGGCGTGTGTTCGAGGTACACCTACTGACAATGGAAGTGGAGCCAACTCTCGTCGGTTGGCGTGTGTTCGAGGTACACCTACTGACAATGGAAGTGGAGCCAACTCTCGTCGGTTGGCGTGTGCTCGAGGAACACCTACTGACAATGGAAGTGGAGCCAACTCTCGTCGGTTGGCGTGTGTTCGAGGTACACCTACTGACGGTGGAAGTGGAGCCAACTCTCGTCTGTTGGCGTGTGTTCGAGGTACACCTACTGACAATGGAAGTAGAGCCAACTCTCGTCTGTTGGCGTGTGTTCGAGGTACACCTACTGACGGTGGAAGTGGAGCCAACTCTCGTCTGTTGGCGTGTGTTCGAGGTACACCTACTGACGGTGGAAGTGGAGCCAACTCTCGTCTGTTGGCGTGTGCTCGAGGTACACCTACTGACAATGGAAGTGGAGCCAACTCTCGTCTGTTGGCGTGTGTTCGAGGTACACCTACTGACAATGGAAGTGGAGCCAACTCTCGTCTGTTGGCGTGTGTTCGAGGTACACCTACTGACAATGGAAGTGGAGCCAACTCTCGTCTGTTGGCGTGTGTTCGAGGTACACCTACTGACAATGGAAGTGGAGCCAACTCTCGTCTGTTGGCGTGTGTTCGAGGTACACCTACTGACAATGGAAGTGGAGCCAAACTCTCGTCTGTTGGCGTGTGTTCGAGGTACACCTACTGACAATGGAAGTGGAGCCAACTCTCGTCTGTTGGCGTGTGTTCGAGGTACACCTACTGACAATGGAAGTGGAGCCAACTCTCGTCTGTTGGCGTGTGCTCGAGGTACACCTACTGACAATGGAAGTGGAGCCAACTCTTGTCTGTTGGCGTGTGCTCGAGGTACACCTACTGACAATGGAAGTGGAGCCAACTCTCGTCTGTTGGCGTGTGCTCGAGGTACACCTACTGACAATGGAAGTGGAGCCAACTCTCGTCTGTTGGCGTGTGTTCGAGGTACACCTACTGACAATGGAAGTGGAGCCAACTCTCGTCTGTTGGCGTGTGCTCGAGGTACACCTACTGACAATGGAAGTGGAGCCAACTCTCGTCTGTTGGCGTGTGCTCGAGGTACACCTACTGACAATGGAAGTGGAGCCAACTCTCGTCTGTTGGCGTGTGCTCGAGGTACACCTACTGACAATGGAAGTGGAGCCAACTCTCGTCTGTTGGCGTGTGCTCGAGGTACACCTACTGACAATGGAAGTGGAGACAACTCCGTCTGTTGGCGTGTGCTCGAGGTACACCTACTGACAATGGAAGTGGAGCCAACTCTCGTCTGTTGGCGTGTGCTCGAGGTACACCTACTGACAATGGAAGTGGAGCCAACTATCGTCTGTTGGCGTGTGTTCGAGGTACACCTACTGACAATGGAAGTGGAGCCAACTCTCGTCTGTTGGCGTGTGCTCGAGGTACACCTACTGACGGTGGAAGTGGAGTCAACTCCGTCGGTTGGCGTGTGCTCGAGGTACACCTACTGACAATGGAAGTGGAGCCAACTCTCGTCTGTTGGCGTGTGCTCGAGGTACACCTACTGACAATGGAAGTGGAGCCAACTCTCGTCGGTTGGCGTGTGTTCGAGGTACACCTACTGACAATGGAAGTGGAGCCAACTCTCGTCTGTTGGCGTGTGCTCGAGGTACACCTACTGACAATGGAAGTGGAGCCAACTCTCGTCTGTTGGCGTGTGCTCGAGGTACACCTACTGACAATGGAAGTGGAGCCAACTCTCGTCTGTTGGCGTGTGTTCGAGGTACACCTACTGACAATGGAAGTGGAGCCAACTCTCGTCTGTTGGCGTGTGTTTGAGGTACACCTACTGACAATGGAAGTGGAGCCAACTCTCGTCTGTTGGCGTGTGCTCGAGGTACACCTACTGACAATGGAAGTGGAGCCAACTCTCGTCTGTTGGCGTGTGCTCGAGGTACACCTACTGACAATGGAAGTGGAGACAACTCCGTCTGTTGGCGTGTGTTCGAGGTACACCTACTGACAATGGAAGTGGAGCCAACTCTCGTCTGTTGGCGTGTGCTCGAGGAACACCTACTGACGGTGGAAGTGGAGACAACTCCGTCGGTTGGCGTGTGCTCGAGGTACACCTACTGACAATGGAAGTGGAGCCAACTCTCGTCTGTTGGCGTGTGCTCGAGGTACACCTACTGACAATGGAAGTGGAGCCAACTCTCGTCTGTTGGCGTGTGCTCGAGGTACACCTACTGACAATGGAAGTGGAGCCAACTCCGTCGGTTGGCGTGTGTTCGAGGCAGTTTTTTTGCGGCTAAAGTTTGCGCTTCATCGTCTTTAGTGCGCATTACTTTTTTTTAGCCCACACTGAGAAACTGAGAAAGAGGTTCCCCTTCCCAATATACACCCACGTGTCCATGTATAACATATCTACAACCGAGGCTCGTATATCAATGTACAAACGCAGGTGTGCTTGAGGGTCAGTATTTATTTTGGTCTAGGGTTTACATCGATAGTTTCCGACGCCGACACACACGGCCACTTGCTCCTGTCATCTTGGTGCCGGAGTGAGCGTAACTGAACGATGCTGAGGAGGCGATATGTGTAACTGAGCGGTGCCGGGGAGGCGGTATGTGTAACTGAGTGGTGCCTGGGAGGCGGTATGTGTAACTGAGTGGTGCCGGGGAGGCGGTATGTGCAACTGAGTGGTGCCTGGGAGGCGGTATGTGTAACTGAGTGGTGCCGGGGAGGCGGTATGTGCAACTGAGTGGTGCCTGGGAGGCGGTATGTGTAACTGAGTGGTACCAGGGATGCGGTATGTGTAACTGAGTGGTGCTGAGGAGGCGGTATGTGTAACTGAGTGGTACCAGGGATGCGGTATGTGTAACTGAGTGGTGCCGGGGAGGCGGTATGTGCAACTGAGTGGTGACTGGGAGGCGGTATGTGTAACTGAGTGGTGCCGGGGAGGCGGTATGTGCAACTGAGTGGTGACTGGGAGGCGGTATGTGTAGCTGAGTGGTGCCGGGGAGGCGGTATGTGCAACTGAGCAGTGCCTGGGAGGCGGTATGTGTAACTGAGTGGTGCCGGGGAGGCGGTATGTGTAACTGAGTGGTGCCGGGGAGGCGGTATGTGTAACTGAGCGGTGCCTGGGAGGCGGTATGTGTAACTGAGTGGTGCCGGGGAGGCGAGATGTGCAACTTAGCGGTGCCTGGGAGGCGGTATGTGTAACTGAGCGGTACCGGGGAGGCGCGACAGGTGTCGGCCGACCCGACTGGGCATGATGTTGGCGTCGGCTGCCTTGACGGAGCGGTACTGGGCATGATGTTGGTGTCGGCTGCCTTGACGGAGCGGTACTGGGCATGATGTTGGTGTCGGCTGCCTCGACCCGGTCGGTAATAATCGGTCCACCTGCGCTCTCATTAGCTCGGCACGCGCCCGACCGACCGCTGCCCATTACCCGCACCGGTGTAACTCATACCTGCCTACCCCTAATTACCGCCGCTTTAATAATGAGCTGGGATCGAACCGCTGCGATCCGGATCACCTGACGGCGCACGCTGCCGGAGAAAGCGCACCCGGCCAGCGCGCACGTGCCGTAAAAAAGCGCCGCGCCGAAACCCGAGAGAGCTGCCAGTCACTGGGCGAGACAGGCCATTACTGGACTGGCGTCTGCCGGCGTCAGAGGCCACCGCGCCACATCTATCCGGCATCTCTCGCCACAGTCTGCTCCGGTGAACTCTAATAGTTCGGATTTCCCGTCTCGTTTCCTGACGCTGTGGTATGTGCAGCACTCCCTCAACACTGGTCCATATTTGCGATAGCAGCTTGTTATCTGAATGGGCAGAAAATGTAGAACTGATGCTCAGGTGCCAAAATACGTCCAATGCACGCCACGTTTGTTAAGATGATTCGTCCCAATAGCTCTGACACTCAGTACAACAGCTGCACCACCGTCTAAAGTATATGCGTGTTTGACTGAGTGATGACTGGCTTCTCATGCGTGGTGAAAGGATGGGGTTAATCGGCGTGGGTTCAGCTCTGCCGTATCAGTTCTGTATCGTGATATCAGCTGGCTGCATGTTCCCTAATTGAAATCACCTGTTAGTGCCGACTCGCGCCAGCCGCCGGTTGGTTGTGTGCTGCGGGCTAGTCTACCCGCGCCTTCAAAGGCGGCCGCGCGGAACGGAGACTGCATTACCAACGGAGCTGCATGGGGCACCAGCGCCGCCCCGGCATCGGCGGCCATCGCGCCGCGGCGAGAATAAATGCGGCGATCGGGCCGCAGCTATGATGGATGACGCAAATCTAGCCGTCGCCCTGGAATGCAGCGTAAATATTGGAGCGGCTCGAGCGGCAACACCGGTCGATGGCTCTGATCAAGAGCGAACCAGCGAAAATCCGGCGGCTCTCCACTCACCAGCTGAAATTCAAAATACCAAACACTGTCTGAACGGCATTCCGAATGCGAATCAACGAATCAATTAGCAATATTTTAGGTGTGGGCACTTTGATTGCAGTAATTATAGCAAATAAATAGCCGTGTTGGTCGGCGCGCCTGCGGGCAGCGCGCGCCGTGCGCCGCACCGACTTCTGCAACTCGTGCTGACCACGCAGGGGCGGCGCAGCAGACAGAGTGGTGCCACGATCCACCACCCGCGGCGCCACCGGCGCCGCTGGCACCGCCACCAGCCGCACCAGCTGTGCACAGCGCACGAGTCGGCGCGCCAAAACCACACGACGTTTATCGCGCGAACTGCGCCCGTGGCCGGACTGTGATTCAGCGTGTTCGGCGGCCACCTGGAGAGCGCCGATGCAGCGCGGCCAGCCGACCGGCAGATCACGGTCGACAGCCGGTGGCGGCCGTCTGCTTTCAGCGCCCGCTTCCTCCAGCATGGACCATTAGCATCGCGGCTGGTTCTCGGTCGGAGGTGCTGCTGAACGGCAGCTGCCCGGGAGGGGCTGAACACGCCACCGACGGCCACGTCGGCTCTGCGCACGAGGCTGGGCGGGCAGCGGCAGTCGGCGGCGGGGCGGTCGACCGGTCTCTGCCGCCGCCGCCGCCGCCGCCGCCGCCGGCCGCTGCACAGTAGGAATGACCGACACCCACGGTGCACATTACAGAGCCGCGTGCACGGCGCTGTGCACGAGCACGGCGGTCTGCCGCGGGTGGCCCACCGCCGACTGGCCGACCAAGGTGGAACCACCCACCGCCAACTGGCCGACCAAGGTGGAACCACCCATCACCAACTGGCCGACCAAGGTGGAACCACCCACCACCAACTGGCCGACCAAGGTGGAACCACCCACCGCCAACTGGCCGACCAAGGTGGAACCACCCACCGCCAACTGGCCGACCAAGGTGGAACCACCCATCACCAACTGGCCGACCAAGGTGGAACCACCCATCGCCAACTGGCCGACCAAGGTGGAACCACCCACCGCCAACTGGCCGACCAAGGTGGAACCACTCACCACCAACTGGCCGACCAAGGTGGAACCACCCACCGCCAACTGGCCGACCAAGGTGGAACCACTCACCACCAACTGGCCGACCAAGGTGGAACCACCCATCACCAACTGGCCGACCAAGGTGGAACCACCCACCGCCAACTGGCCGACCAAGGTGGAACCACTCACCACCAACTGGCCGACCAAGGTGGAACCACCCATCACCAACTGGTCGACTAAGGTGGAACCACCCACCACCAACTGGCCGACCAAGGTGGAACCACCCACCGCCGACTGGCCGACCAAGGTGGAACCACCCATCACCAACTGGTCGACCAAGGTGGAACCACCCACCACCAACTGGCCGACCAAGGTGGAACCACCCACCGCCAACTGGCCGACCAAGGTGGAACCACCCACCGCCAACTGGCCGACCAAGGTGGAACCACCCATCACCAACTGGCCGACCAAGGTGGAACCACCCACCGCCAACTGGCCGACCAAGGTGGAACCACCCACCGCCAACTGGCCGACCAAGGTGGAACCACTCACCACCAACTGGCCGACCAAGGTGGAACCACCCACCGCCAACTGGCCGACCAAGGTGGAACCACTCACCACCAACTGGCCGACCAAGGTGGAACCACCCATCACCAACTGGCCGACCAAGGTGGAACCACCCACCGCCAACTGGCCGACCAAGGTGGAACCACTCACCACCAACTGGCCGACCAAGGTGGAACCACCCATCACCAACTGGCCGACTAAGGTGGAACCACCCACCACCAACTGGCCGACCAAGGTGGAACCACCCACCGCCGACTGGCCGACCAAGGTGGAACCACCCATCACCAACTGGCCGACCAAGGTGGAACCACCCACCGCCAACTGGCCGACCAAGGTGGAACCACCCACCGCCGACTGGCCGACCAAGGTGGAACCACCCATCACCAACTGGCCGACCAAGGTGGAACCACCCACCGCCAACTGGCCGACCAAGGTGGAACCACCCATCACCAACTGGCCGACTAAGGTGGAACCACCCACCACCAACTGGCCGACCAAGGTGGAACCACCCACCGCCAACTGGCCGACTAAGGTGGAACCACCCACCGCCGACTGGCCGACCAAGGTGGAGGCTGCCGCCGACTGGCCGACCAAGGTGGAACCACCCACCGCCAACTGGCCGACCAAGGTGGAACCACCCATCACCAACTGGCCGACCAAGGTGGAACCACCCACCGCCAACTGGCCGACCAAGGTGGAGGCTGCCGCCGATGAGGTGTGCACATCGCCGGACCAGCACACGACTGCCGCTAAATGCCTGCCCTCATACTCATTGGACATGCACCTGTCGACGAGCGATAGCCGATTATCGTTATTAAATCGGGATGCATCGGGCAGGCTGACATTAACCCATTATCTTCTCACGAGGTGAGCAGCCGAGTTAAGTTTTGACACCGCGCTTTGACAGGCGGGCTTCCGTTGGATGAAAAAACTATCCACACTCGTTTGCTCGGTAAAACGGTAGCCAAAAGCTTCTATCTCGTGCGATAGCGGCTATTATTTGCCCTTCGCAAAGTGTTGGTTTTTCGGACTACAAGTTCCGTGTGGACCCATGGTTGGCTCTTGACCTTCATATCTCTCTGGTACTATTTTATGATCGAAATGTCTCCTGCCAAAACATTCTGCTCTCCAGGGAAAACCCAGAAAACTAACCAGGAGTAGCTCAAGTTAAGTTGCTAGCTTGATTCGATTGATGCAGTGAACACATGGATAAAACCTGGCACCACTGGACACATTGTGCCCTTGTCTTCGCTGTCGAGCACCGTGAATTGCATGCACCTTATTTCATCGTTCTTCTAGGAGGAGCACTCGGGCTATGGGTGCCGACGTCCCACTGCACCGCACCGCACCTTGTAGTGCAGGATACATCAGACACTGGAAAGGGTTACAGGTCAATGATTACGGCCGGTGAGGAAGAAGATGTGAGATTACCGACTGTCGAGACCAAATCGGCTCGCTGTCACTGATCTCGGCGCGTCGGCCGCCATCAGCCACGGCGCCGGCGGCGGCGGTGGTTATTTTGGAATGTGTGTAATACATCACGAGGAATTGAAGCAATTTGGAGCGCGACCGTGTTATTGACTTCATCCTGTAGTCAGATCACAACTGCAAATTATGAAAAATCACCGACCTCTTGGCGGTCCGCGATGTTTCCGATCGGCATGCTTCTCGAACAGGCGCTATAACTGCTCTGCTGCCCCAACGATCGTGCCCTGTGACCAGTGGTGGGCCGACGAGGACCGAGGTATCTCTGTCCAGGTGGACCGGCCCATGAAAATTCAGAGGTTGTTCTTCTCGTGGGTCATATGCATTCGGCAACCCACTTGCCCAATTTACATAAAATATTCTGGCGCCGAGCCAATGAGCCACTGCTATGTCACCGACTCAGCGCGTCTGTTCGATGGGCGGCTGCCGTGTCACCGACTGATCAAGCACGCCTGTCGGATGGGCGGCTGCCGTGTCACCGACTCAGCACGTCTGTCTCAGGTGGGCGGCTGCCGTGTCACCGACTCAGCACGTCTGTCAGATGGGCGGCTGGCGTGTCACCGACTCAACACGTCTATCAGATAGGCAGCTGTCGTGTCACCGACTCAACACGTCTGTCTCAGGTGGGCGGCTGGCGTGCCACAGACTCAGCACGTCTGTCTCAGGTGGGTGGCTGCCGTGTCACCGACTCAGCACGTCTGTCAGATGGGCGGCTGCCGTGTCACCGACTCAGCACGTCTGTCTCAGGTGGGCGGCTGCCGTGTCACCGACTCAACACGTCTGTCGGATGGGCGGCTGGCGTGTCACCGACTCAGTACATCTGTCGGATGCGCGGCTGCTGTGTTATCGACTCAGCACGTCTGCCAGATGGGTGGCTGTCGTGTCACCGACTCAGCACGTCTGTCTCAGGTGGGCGGCTGTCGTGTCACCGACTCAGCACGTCTGTCAGATAGGCAGCTGTCGTGTCACCGACTCAACACGTCTGTCTCAGGTGGGCGGCTGGCGTGCCACAGACTCAGCATGTCTGTCTCAGGTGGGTGGCTGCCGTGTCACCGACTCAGCACGTCTGTCGGATGGGCGGCTGCCGTGTCACCGACTCAGCACGTCTGTCGGATGGGCGGCTGTCGTGTCACCGACTCAGCACGTCTGTCTCAGGTGGGTGGCTGGCGTGTCACCGACTCAGCACGTCTGTCTCAGGTGGGCGACTGAGGCTAATAGTGCACCTCGCCACTGCTCGGTTCCGGTCAACAGTCCCCCGGGCAGGCAGTCGGCGGTCAGCCATTCACCGCCCGCGTAATTGGTCTTTTGGAACTGTTCGTTTTTGCGCGGCGGCGTTTTTCAAGCAATGAAACAGCACCGTCAAGAGCGGCCGGCACGGTGGCTCGCCTCTTGAGCGACACGCAGTCCACATTAGCGCGCACGGCGGCGCTTGGCGTCTGCGGCAATCGGCCCTCTTCGATTACGTGTTGTTGGCTGGGAGGAATGCCGAAGCGCCGACAAGGTGGGCCCAGATTGGCCTCGCCGTGCTCGAGCCGCTCGAAATGACTTGTCTCAGGCAGCAGTGCATCTGTTTGGAGCCGATACGCAGGCAGTTATGCCGCTCAGGTACTCACCGAAACACCGAGCGGGGAGAAAGGAACTGAGCTCTGCCGACATCAGCAGCCGGCTATGCTTACCTGCAGACAGAAATAGAGACAACGAATCGTGAGTAATTAGATGAGACGGTGAGACGGGCATACAGTTTAGTTACCATCACATCTGACCAAGTACAACGGCATCCACTCATGCCACCCTGCCCCACACCCTGTCCTAGTCATCCATCTCTCTACACCATTGTCTCCATCACCTTCACTCCATGGTCTCGAAATGGTCAGAACTGGTCGAAGAGACTTGAATCCAAATGCCAAGTCAAACTCAGTTCAGGTGCTTCAAGCAGACTTCTGTGAGTGAGGGTCGGCTGCCGGATATTGTAGTGGCTAGTGAATCAAATCCAACTGCCATACACTGTAGTGGCCGGTGAATCAGATCCAACTGCCGGACACTAGTGGCCGGTGAATCAGATCCAACTGCCGGACACTGTAGTGGCCGGTGAATCAGATCCAACTGCCGGACACTGTAGTGGCCGGTGAATCAGATCCAACTGCCGGACACTGTAGTGGCCGGTGAATCAGATCCAACTGCCGGACACTAGTGGCCGGTGAATCAGATCCAACTGCCGGACACTGTAGTGGCCGGTGAATCAGATCCAACTGCCGGACACTGTAGTGGCCGGTGAATATCAACTGCCGGACACTTAGTGGCCGGTGAATCAGGTCCAACTGCCGGACACTTAGTGGCCGGTGAATCAGATCCAACTGCCAGACACTGTAGTGGCCGGTGAATCAGATCCAACTGCCGGACACTGTAGTGGCCGGTGAATCAGATCCAACTGCCGGACACTTAGTGGCCGGTGAATCAGGTCCAACTGCCGGACACTTAGTGGCCGGTGAATCAGATCCAACTGCCAGACACTGTAGTGGCCGGTGAATCAGATCCAACTGCCGGACACTGTAGTGGCCGGTGAATCAGATCCAAATGCCGGACACTGTAGTGGCCGGTAAATCAGATCCAACTGCCGGACACTGTAGTGGCCGGTGAATCAGATCCAACCGCCGGACTCGGCCAGCTCCACTACGCTCACCATTATCACCGTGCTGCTAATTTTCCTCAATAGCCCTCCGCTGTCGTCATCTATCCTGAGCGTCCTTTTCACGTTCCCTGGACTCTTTCTACGCGGCAGCGTTGTGTTACTCAGGTGTGACCGTGGCGGAACGTTGTATTATTCAGGTGTGACGGTGGCGGGACGTTGTGTTATTAGGGTGTGACGGTGGCGGGACGTTGTGTTATCCAGGTGTGACGGTGGCGGGACGTTGTGTTATCCAGGTGTGACCGTGGCGAGACGCCAACTACGATCGTGCTCTTGCTTCTCCCACCAGGGAGAAGCAATACGCTGTACATATTAGGTTGCTTCTATTACAAAACTATATTACCACACAGTTAACAAGATGAAGAGTGGCGATGGCGCAGAGAAAGATCCACAAAATGACTTTAAGATACTTGATGGCCGTATGGTAGCCAAGACAGGATGAAGTCATTGTTGTAATGATACGCTGTTAAGGCCACTACATTAAAAAACAAAAACAGAATCAGAGCCCGTGCTAAGAGCAAGCGTGTTTTACTTACCCTGAACCCACCTCCCGATCGGGACATTCCAGTTCCCTAGCACAATTTCGACCGAGAGTATAGCGTATCCACGTAGCGGCACGGCCACCTGGTGCCAACACCGCCGGACAGGTGCCATCTTGCCTGACCTGACCTGGTGCCATCTTGCCTGACCTGACCTGGTGCCATCTTGCCTGACCTGACCTGGTGCCATCTTGCCTGACCGACCTGGTGCCATCTTGCCTGACCTGACCTGGTGCATCTTGCCTGACCTGACCTGGTGCCATCTTGCCTGACCTGACCTGGTGCCATCTTGCCTGACCTGACCTGGTGCCATCTTGCCTGACCTGACCTGGTGCCATTTGCCTGACCTGACCTGGTGCCATCTTGCCTGACCTGACCTGGTGCCATCTTGCCTGACCTGACCTGGTGCCATCTTGCCTGACCTGACCTGGTGCCAACTGGTCATCCCAGCCGGAGGCGTTAGCAGCGAGCGCATGAAGCGACTCGAACCCGTTGTGCCAAGACGGGGAGATCTTTGCAGGCCAGCCCTCTATCCACTGACATAACCAGGTGGCCTACCTGAGGTAAACCGGCAACGGGACAAGAAATGGTGCTGTGTTCATCAAGTGCGGCATTCACGATGAAGAACCGCACGCTTTAGCTGCCTACCAAGTGTAGTTGTGTCCAAGACAGTGTAGTCAGAAGCGCCCAGACAGTGTAGTCTCGGCATATGTCCCGAGGGAACAGACGAACAGGAGGAAGGTTCACATCTTGACTACCAGGTGTTTACACGGAATGACCCTACCCATAAAACGGCTATCAAGCCAATATGCTAGAGCTATTTAATTGTTTCGATGGCAACTAGGGGCGAATAGTTAGTTCAGACACCGCTTACCAAATGTGTGACATTGCTTTGCAGATCTCAGTCAGCAACAACCATTTATCATAATTATCATATCTTTTCGTTTTGTTGTTCACCTGGAATTGTGCTATGAAGATGCAATGCATTTTGTGGACTTCAAGGTTCAAAATGCTTTTGAACAAGATCTGCACTGTCGTCTGAAAAAAATCAGTCCAAATAATATTGTTGAGCGGCACGAAAAACAAATTGTTGTGAAAGGATTGATGCGAACCATAAGCTTGGATTACGCATATATTACCCCATTATTGCGGTACCGTTGATCAATTTGTTTTTGTGATGCAACAAGTCAAAAGTAGTAAAAATAATCAAAAGATAATAAATGTTCTCAACAACAAAAAAACAACAAGTCAAGTCCTGTCGAACAGCTTTCATAGCAGGAGTTCACCATCAAAAACATCACACATAATCACCAGAATTCGGTTAGACACGTGTAATTATTTATCATCGTGCCGCCACGAGATTGCGCTGGGGAGGGCAGGCAGCACTTGTGACGTCACTTTTCACACATTCCACAACTTCAGACGTCCGTCAGCGTTGTCAGCTGGATGGGAGCCCGGCCTGTCGTCGGCAAATTATAGGTGTGCCCCACGAAAATGTTTGTTTGCGTGCATTTTTGTGCGGGCAATTACAACGGCCGTAGACAGGTGTGGAAAACGCTCCGTTTTGATTGGCAGTTCGCTAAGATGCGTGCTAGCATTAGCGACGAGAGGCGATTGGTGATGTATACGATAGATGTCTTCACGATGGAGGCGACCAATGCTTTGAACACCAGCCGTGCTATGGGCAGTGCTATCATCACACGGGTGTATCACTGGAGCGTCACTGTGATGCGGAGACGCTCTCTACAACTCCACACCATCACCACCACACGGGTGTATCACTGGACTGTCACTGTGATGGAGGGCTGCCCTTCCACTCTGTGGTGACTCATGATGCACCGCTGCAGCAGCGGATACCAGCCCAGGCCTTTGGGCTCACTCCTCACCTTCTCAGAATGACAATAGATCGCCTCCGTGCAATGACAATGGTTCAGGCATGCGCTACTTTGGTACGCGACTGCAGCGTCGTTCAAGTCCCTCCTTCGGAGACACCCAGCTAACATGGTAAAAGTTGATGGAATCTGAGCGTGAAATGCGATCCAGTGGCCGGACGAGGAGGTAGTTCCGATGGAGATAGAAACTACAGGCATGTTGGTTCAGTTGTTTCATAATAGGCCGCTGTTGATAAAAAGCGTACAGAACTTCCATTTTAACCCACATTGCCAAATCTAGAATGAATGTCCTTATTCAATCAATAGTGCAGAAAGAGCGCAGCTTAGCGCACTATCAGCAGGAAATGAGAGTGAGCCGGCTGGGCCGTAGTGTCGCCCTTCGAGGATGCTCTTTATGTCGCCCTTAGAGGATGCTCTTTATGTCGCCCTTAGAGGCTGCTCTTTATGTTGCCCTTATAGGCTGCTCTTTATGTTGCCCTTAGAGGTTGCCTTTGATATCGCCTTTAGAGCCTGCTCTTTATCTCGCCCTTAGAGATTGCTCTGTGTGTGGCCCTTAGAGGCTGCTCTTTATGTTTCCCCTTGATGTTGCTCATTTTGTCGCCCTGAGAGGCTTCTTCTTATGTCGCCCTTAGAGGGTGCTCTTTATGTCGCCTGTAAAAGCTGCTCTTTATTTCGCCCGTACAAGCCGCTCTTTATGTCACCCTTAGAGGCGGTTCTTTATGTCGCCATTAGAATCCATTCTTTATTCACACATTGGTGCTGCATTCATTCATAAACTTCCAGCAAAAGCAGCTCCATTCTTTGCTTATGACCTGCTGGGAATGCTACCTCATCAGACCCTGAACAATATCTGACCTAAACTTAACTGCTGTGAAGAGCAAGGCGAGCGTGGCCTTCCGTTTCTGTTGATAAAAAGCCCAAGCCATGCTTGTCAGAAGTTATACGGTTCTGTTTATAGTCTACACTGACTAGCAAGGCATCGTGCACATGTTTTCAGGTCATAAAGAAGAAGAAGTGTGGAAATGATCGATATCGTGCGGCCAATGACAACAGTAATTATCGTCTATAATAAAGTGCGACAATATGCATGCTCATCTCTCACCAGATACGGCTAATCACCATGATTAGGCTTCTCGTACCCAAGGAAATATGCCAGCGTTCCATCATGGCCCCTATGGAAAGCGTTGTAGCGGCCGCATGCGCTGTCAGAGCACGAGTTACTACAGCGTCGCAGCCTACGACATGACTGCGCCGGCAGCAATCGGAGGTAGCCTCTGTACCGCATGTGGTGTCAGAGCACGAGTTACTACAGCGTCGCAGCCTACGACATGACTGCGCCGGCAGCAATCGGAGGTAGCCTCTGTACCGCATGTGGTGTCAGAGCACGAGTTACTACACAGCGTCGCAACCTACGACATGACTGCGCCGGCAGCAATCGGAGGTAGCCTCTGTACCGCATGTGGTGTCGAGCACGAGTTTACTACAGCGTCGCAGCCTACGACATGACTGCGCCGGCAGCAATCGGAGGTAGCCTCTGTACCGCATGTCGCCGACCAGCTGTCGACATAGCCTGTTAAGGGGCCGCCTTCTGTGAAACCACCTTCGCACGTCTGACTAATAGTACCACCGTTGCATAATAAAGCCATCTGGCACACACTGGGCAGCTCCTTGGAGGTGCACACCGGTGAGCATGAGTATGAGCTGATGAGCTCTATCACGTTCCATGTCAAACGAGTATGGCCACTCGAATTTCCCTCAGATTGCCCTGCAAACCCATCTAATTTTTTTGCACTTACCTTTGTCAGCCGTTTTCTAGCGAAATTGGCTATAACTGGCAAATTGTGTTATCTGTGTCAATGCTACAAATGCAGATACAGATGCGGCATAAAATGCACGGGTGTACTTTTACCGACACTTGCTAGAGCTGAACACCTTAATATTACAGTTATGGTACTGCCTGTAAATGATCGAGCCCAACAAGTTGAAAAGCACCATCAATTGTTTTTGGAAAGCTTTATTAATCTTAAAATATTGTGTGCATTGCATAGCGAACGCCACGTATTCCTTTTACTTATAGTGCCGGTTTTCTACAAGAAGCTAACCAAATTGTGCATTTGTTTTTCAAGGTATCTGGAAAAGGGTTAAAATACGATGCTTGATTGGCAGTTGATTTTACTTACTTTGAGGGCAGAATTGAATACATCGCATGCCAGAAAACAGCAGAATATGTCTCATGTCAGAAAACAACAGAATACACCTCATGGACTGGGCGTTTTACCGAGTAAAAAAACCGATATTTAGAACCATGAAACCCAAGTCGCAAATATTTCGCTAATATAATCGTGAAATGCAATAAGTAATAAGTAGATAACCAATGTAACAAGGAGCACATGCCCGCTGAGGGACGATAATCAAGCCAGACTGATGCAAGCCAGACGTGGGTTTAAAGGAATGGAAGAGTCGCATGCTCGTCTTCAATCAGCGGAGATATAGGTGTTTCGTGTCTCTTTTTCAAGTCTCCTCACGAAACAATTTTGAACTTCTAATGTGACCGCACACCCCTATTGTCAGAGCCTCTGCTTAAAAAGCAGAGGCTCTGACAAAATAATATCCTAATTTATGGCTAGATATCGGATTATGTCATAACATCGGCGTGCCGCCTACGCCTCAGAAGCGGTTCGCCTAAACCACGTCATTTTCACGGTCAGCGGGCGTGTCCGTGACGCCTGCATGCACCACCGACCGAGCGGCACAACAGCCGAGAAGTGACGTCACTGGTGATCTAATTGTACGGCGTCCTGATGGAGAGCCGACCAGAGCTGATGTCACTGACCGTAATCCAGAGTAATCCGAGCGGCACAACAGCCGAGAAGTGACGTCACTGGTGATCTAATTGTAAGGCGTCCTGATGGAGAACCGACCAGAGCTGATGTCACTGACAGTAATCCAGAGCACATGAAGCCCTTCAGCCTCGTGTCATGCGGTCATGGGTGGAGGCAGAGATGCAAGATGCAATTGCTGCACTGTGGTCGAATTGCACGTAGTTTTCCTTAATCGTATGTGCTGAATTAAACCTCGGAAAGATACGTCAGTGAAGCATGTGACAAGAGGCTTTGATATAGAATACCTTGCGGGATATAGGAAGATATCGGGGAGAATGAGCTCTTATCTGTTTTTTTACCGTGTGAGCCAGCATGTAGAGAGCATGTAGGTGGCATGTAGGTGGGCCAGCATGTAGGTGGTTGGTCAGCATGTAGGTGGCGTATAGGAGGGCCAGCATGTAGGGAGCATATAGGAGGCCCCTAGCATGTAGGAGGCCCCAGCATGTAGGGATCATTTAGGAGGACCAGCATATAGGCAGCAAACGTTGCTGATGAAGTGCGGGGCCCAGCATGCAGGGCGCATACGTTACTTGTGAGGTGAATTCCCTTCACACTCTTCTCAACATGCACACATGCTGTTCACAATATGGTCACACACTATTCACAACATACACACACACTGTTCACAACATGTACACACACTGCTCACAGCATGGTCACACACTTTTCACAACATGTACGCACACCGTTCACAACATGTATGCACACCGTTCACAACATGTATGCACACCGTTCACAACATGTACGCACGCTGCTCATAACATGCACACACATCGTTCACAACGTGTACGCACACCGTTCACAGCATGTAGACACACTGTTCATAACATGGTCACACACTGTTATTTACTACTATTTACTATTTACTCCGAACAATATTATTTACTCCGCAGGCTACATCGCTGCCAGTGGGACAATTCCTGTTTTGTATGATAAATAATACCATATTAGTGTTACTATGTACCGGTATACTATACCAGCGACAATATTTACAGACGTTGATTTTACGGAAGAATAGGTGCATACTTTGTTGCTGACTATCGAGAACAGCATGGCAGTCGTAGGAGTGGAACTCCCCGGAGTAAGTTGGAAATGACTGCACTTGGTCGGTCTCCGAGTCGTCACAAGGTACCGAGCCATGCCTTGTACCTCTTAATCATGACATACAATATGTAATGAATGCATAAGATTGCAAATAATTGAAAGTAAACTCCGTATAGTATACATATAGTATTACTGTCAAATACAATAAAACTTCATTGAATGCATTTTGTTCTATTAAAAGCCGAAGGTTGTGTACATTTATACTCAAGTAGGTGTATTTTACACCAGGCAAGATAATTTTAAAAAATAACACCTTGAGAAACAGTTTTTTTACGGCAGACGCCAGTTTCAATGTGGGTTAAGTAATATCATTATGTGCACTAACAAACAAGAGTATCTGCTTGAATACACAATGGGGAAAATGCAAAAATGCTGCGTGTCGGTGAAGAGAAAGGTGTAAATGAGCATCGACCTTCAGCGGTACAAAGCATGCTTATTTTTTACCAGACATTGCTATTTTATTATTTTTAGCTTGCACGTTTTTCGTCTTTATTTTTTCTGCTTGGACGTGACTCTCGTGAGTTTTATCCGGTGGTAGATTAGCTTCCTGATATAGATGCTGCCATACACCGCCCAGTGTCCTTGAGTCGAACGTGTGCAGCAATACAGATCCAGGCCATAGCCAAACATTTATGAATGCCCGATGCAATTTGGCCTCGCTTCTATTTTATCAGGACCCGGAACATTCATGTGCGGTAATATGAATTTCACCAAATGAGCATCCCGCGAATAAAGTTTCATGGTGATTCAGTATTACATCGGAGACCAAGCTAAGTTAATTTTTTTCAGAGTGCACTCTAATAAATTCTGCTTTTTTCCAACTATGGTGGACAACCACCAAAAACACGTTTTTGCTCAAATTAATGAGAGGAAATAAATGCTTGAGTCCAAAATACTGCCGGGGCATGTCTCCCACAGGTGCGCCGAACAGTGACCAGAAGCTCAGCAAGTCGGCGCTGCCAGATCAGCGCTGCCAGATCAGTGCTGCCACATGGCCCGCCATGTATCACCCGCCGCATACATGCTGTAATTATCGGCATAGGAAGCGGTGACCGATGTGACCGCCGGTCGGAGGCGGCGGCGGCGGCGGCGCGCCGCGCCCTGCTCTCTGCCATTACACGGCTTGATGAGCCGGCGAAGGAGGATCTGCTGATGTGGGCGGGGCCGCCGAGGGGGGGGGGGGGGGGCAGTCAGCTGCTGCACGGCGGCCGCCGACACGCGATTTACTGCAAATTGTGCCTCGGCGAAATCAGACTAAAGGCGGGACGAGCCGGCAGCAGATGATGCGGAGATACCGGGGAACCGGTGGCCCGTCGAGCCGCGCAGATACCGGGGGCCGGTGGCCCGTCGAGCCGCAGAGATACCGGGGGCCGGTGGCCCGTCGAGCCGCAGAGATACCGGGGGCCGGTGGCCCGTCGAGCCGCAGAGATACCGGGGGCCGGTGGCCCGTCGAGCCGCAGAGATACCGGGGGCCGGTAGCCCGTCGAGCCGCCTGCGTTACATGCTGGGCGCGTGGCAGGTACATACATCAGCGTTTGTGGGGAGAGTGAGCGTGTACGGGGGAATTAGTGTGTGGGAGGATCGAATGTCTGCAGATGGCTAAGTTCATGTATGCACGCATGTATGTAGGTATGGATGGATATCTATCTGTGTGTGTATGTGTGTGTGAGAGGGGAGGTGTATGTGTCTGTGTGCGCCCGGCGACTGCACGCGCGCACGCACGCACGAACGCACGCACGCACGGGCCGGCGGGTGATCTATGGGAATTGGTTTCGTTTTGTGCGCATCACAAAACAGCATCACTCGCGGGGCGCTGTCCTTTTGATCCGCAGCGGCCGGCGCGCTATCAATTACACCGACTCGCCGTCTGAATTACATCTCTACGCTGCGGGATTAAAATGTCAGCCGCACGCAGAGATTTGAGAACAAACGAGTGCTGCCGGCGGAAGCGGCGCGGGCCGCCGTGCAGCCAACACGAGCCCGGCGCGTGCCTCCGGTCGGCTCGGGCATCCGACGGAGGTACTCGTGCCGTCCTGCCTTCCCTCCTCCAGAGTGGACCACGCCACGGCTGACCGGACACGAGGAAGTGGTAGGTCAAACGATCTTAGGTCACGCCGTGAGAGACAATCCTAGGTCACACCATGCGAGACGATCGTAGGTCACACCATGAGAGACGATCGTAGTCACAATATGAGAGATAACTCTGGGCCACACCAAGACAAACACCCCTAGGGTACACCATGGGACTGTGCTAGACAATGTTAGATGACACCATTAGGCAGCATGTTTATCGACATCAGAGAGTAGCAAGAATGCTTCATCACCCCCACGGGGCGAGGGTAGCAAGTATGCCTGATCACACCCGTGGGGCGAGGGTAGCAAGTATGCCTGGTCACCCCCGTGGGGCGAGGGTAGCACGTACGCCTGGTCACACCCATGGGAAAAGGAGAGCTCTGCATGCAAGGTGAAACGTCCACAAAGAGATCACGCTTGCACACTTTAGTAAGCATTTCGCACCAACAACCTGTCGTTCTGGTCGCTTAGTCACGCCCACCTGACAGGCCAGTATCAGTGGTACCAGTGTACCACTGGCCACAGGTCAGCGCCAGAAAACTGTATGTCATTGTATGAGCGCGAAGCATGTGCTATTACGGACTGTTAGTCAATGAGTGTCGATCCACTGGAGGAAGAATGCCTTCTATTTAAGGAGTGATGTGGTCTGATGATGTACAGGAGTTGGATGGGCAATACACTAAAATCACTCTTGAGCTCATACGAGTTAATTACCCAACAGTGAGCCGATGCACTGAAGTAACAATTCAGTGACGCTCAGACTTCACTGAGCCTTAGTCAGAGCCTATGCAGCCGTCGTAACCCCTCTCCCACCGTGCAGGAGTTAGACTCAATAGACGTGGCTTTGCCAAGAGAAACTCCCCGGCTCGCTTTAGTATCGTGCGGTACCACCTCAGTACCGTGCGGTACCAAATCAATACCGTGCGGTACCACCCCAGTACCGTGCAGTACCACCGCAGTACCGTGCGGTACCAAACAGTACCGTGCGGTACCACCTCAGTACCACCAGAAGCGCACTGTGCAACTGACCATTCCGGCGATTGTCGAGTGCCCTTCTTTCCGGCCGGTGGCAATCTGGCCGTTTGCAATAACGTAAAATTACCCGAATTATAATTTCTGGCTTCCCACGCTTTCGAGCTTCGCTGGGAACGGGAGCCGCCGTAGATTTGCGGAAGGAATAAGTGCCGAGCTAATTAAAGCGTGCGAATACAGGAAGTGACGCACCACACGCTGCCTACGGAACTTGTGTCAAAGTGGTGCGCTGACCAGCACCGCTTTCACGCGGAAAATGGCGCGAAATATATCACTCGTCGAATTGAACGACGCAAAAAGAACGAGCGCGTAAATTGAGTGGGGCATGTGTTCGTGGGTGACGCGTGCCGGTGAGCGCAGTTTTTGTCACAGTTAACTGGGATGGTGTGGGAAGGCGGAGGTATGTGGGAGGGGGTGTGGGGCAGAAGTGACTAGCATAACGTCTGGTGGCATGGCCATCCAATTGCAGGATCCACGCCGACTACCGTGGATCCACACCGGCTACCGTGGATCCACGCCGGCTACCGTGGATCCACACCGGCTACCGTGGATCTACACCGGCTACCGTGGATCCACACCGGCTACCGTGAGATGGAACACGACACCAAGATTAGAGGACGCATTCAAGTCAACATAGAAGTAGAAACACGGAGAGTGGTCTCTTGGCACCATTCCTGACTGCTGTGCTGTTTTAGTGGTGTTGACTATGCATTCTCTACGACATCACACTGATTGTACGACATGCATCCGCCTGTTTTCCTGCCTAGTATAAATCTGCACAGCCTTTTACTGCACGTTGTACAACCGAATGTGTTTTCCTGTTTGGTATAAATCTGTACAATCGTTTACTGCACGTTGTACAACCGCCTGTGTTTTCCTGTCTGGTATATATCTGTGCAACCTTTTACTGCACGTTGTACAACCGCCTGTGTTTTCCTGTCTGATATAAACGTGCACAATCTTTTACTGCACGCTATACAACTGCTGGTGTTTTCCTGGGTAGCATACATCTGCGCAATCTTTTACTGCGCGTTGTACAGCCGAATGCCACAGAAGCCGGATAGAGTATGATATAATTTTGAATCTCCTTCCCTAGTGGATGGCGTGCGTCGCTCCTGACGGGAAAATTATGTCGTTTTTTTAGGATTTGCTTAGCTAGCCTACTGTTTGTGCTAATCTCTTGAGCGAGTCTTCGGAATGAGCTTGATGGGCCTTTTCAAGGACAGATTTGGTTTTGTTGCGCATGTCTCACTTCATTCAATCGTTTCCGATCATGTCACCCTTTATTGAGGTGATTGATGGCGCCATATTTCAGGACGCTCTCAAGAGACAAAGAGTAATTTTCAAATCAGATGTAGTCCTGCAAACGGGAACTGTTGCTGAACGACAATGTTTGACTTCTTGGTCCAACATAAGTGAACGATTCTAGGTTCTTGCTATTCACTCGACCATCCCATACCTGATAATCATTCAGTTAACATGACAAATACATGTCTCGTACTAGTCAGCAATGCGCAATTTCACGAAAGACTGGAAACTTTGTTTGTCCCATGCTCAATTGAAAAGCGGCTTTTCGTATTCTTCCTCACTGCGTATTGTTGCCACATTACGAATGGGCTTCCCTTGAAAAGAAACCGCTCGTGCAGCTCCTACTTCGTGATCTTAAAGATAGGCTGTACAGTAGGGCTGCTGCCCTACTCTACAGGATTACAGATGATTTCTACACAATGCTAATGTTGTGCTAAATAGCATGGCTAATGGCTTCTACGGTGATGCTACTATTCTGCATCATAACATAGTGAATGGTGTCTACAGCGATGCTACTATTCTACACCACATCATGGTGAATAGCGTCTACTTTGATGCTACTATTATACACCATAGCATGGTGCATAGCGTCTACAGTGGTCTACTGCTGCACTTATAAGCATAGCGAAATTGAACATGAGTATGCAGAATTCTGGCTTTGTCTGTTTGTGTACATGAGCAATATGTAGCTCAGCTACATTAGTCACTATGACAATTGAAAGTTTCCACGCCTTGCACGAAACAAATATCTCTGCCCGTAGACCATTGAGTCCTTTATCGGTAAGATCCGTTTCTTGTATGCACATGTATTGCATAACTTCCTGTAGGATGCAAGGTCACATAATAGTCTATTTTGCGGATTTGGTCTCATGCCGGTGGCCACAAACAATAAACAACAATAGGCGTGGCAGACGTTTAACAGCGGCACGCTCATCTGCATCGCTCAAACATCGGCTGCTCATCGCCTGACCCTTCTGCTGCCGGGCTGCCTCATTGGCAGCTGGCTTCAGTTCGGTGTCCATCGTTATGTGCGTGCTAATCGGCATGCGAGCGGACTCAGCCATAACTGCCAATGAAAGGCATAAATATTGAACAGCGCCGGCACTACCGGCGGCTGACGGTTCGACTCGGCCGGATCAGTATGCATGGTGCGCTTCTGGCTCACCGGAGGAGCGGCGCGACACCAATGGAATTCATTTAACGGTAAGTGATGAATGAAATGTAATTAAAACTGGAGACGGTTGCCGCAAACGAATATCAGCGCTATAAATAATATCCGGCCGCCACCGACGGCCGACCCACTTGCAGAGTCGGCCGGTCGGCAGCTGCCTGCTCACCAGTGGGCAGGCACTGCGCGAGTGGGCGTGTCCAGCGAACCCTGTCACCACCTGACTCGCCGGTGACTTACGTACAGGCCTCGATAGCCCAGCCGGCTTGACTTAAGGTCCACGGACCTGAGTTCAAAAGTCACTGGCTGATTAATTTTTTAGTTAACTTACGATGAATCAATGAGGAAAGCTGGCCGCACAAGGTGCCGAGCCCTCTAGTACTCCACTGGGAATCCTACGTTTATATAAGTGTTTTCGTGTGAAATGATGATCTTTCGTACTCACCTACTCCACTCAAATTGCGTCTAAAGGTTTCATAACCGAGAGAGGTAAGAGGTTAAGCTAGATGCAGAATGCGACTTGGAAAAGAAAACTTGCCGACGGTCATAAAGATGATTACTTATTATTACGACGGTTATGCTTTAATTTTAGGATGGTACTTAAGAACAACTGTCATCGGACAACAATACCACCACGGCTCAAAATATACATGGACATTGTCGTTGAAAGCCGAACAAATATTGTTTCCCTGACTTCGATATTGAGGAGATAACACTTCAATTCGCTGCCCGTATAGCCCTGAGACTGTCCATGCCTGATATACCAAGTAACTAGTAACACAGAATCAAAGATAACCACTTACCACTTACTGAACAAAAGCACTTGCAAATTGCAAGTTATAGTGCCAGTCGCTGGAAGCAGGTGCTGCTGCGCCTGTCCAGACAATACCTCAATGATCTCGATACTAGCCCCCGACACAGTTCAGCTAGCTCCCGGGACGATGGCTTGTTTGTCCACAACATCATTTCATGCCAGTCAACTAACTAACACATAAAATTCAATAACTGACAAAATACAATACAATTATATATGCACGCGACATGGGCAACGACCCGACCACACACAAGATGATTTCCAAGAACATAGACTACATAAAAGACATACAAAATCAATAAAGAGAAATGCACACGCACACCATGGATACATTGAGCTTCCTCCGACATCACTACTGTATAAAATTCCGTTTCAGTTTCCTCTTGAATGCAGAAATCGAAGTGATACCCAGGTGATGAGGTGACATCTGTGTTGTACACTTCACACGTCCGATATACGAATGTTCACTTTTCGGAGTTTGTCTTGACTCGTGGGAAATGTAGCAAGCCGGATTATATGGTGCAACGAGATGAGAGGACGCGAGTATATGCAATCGGTGCCTTTTCTAAGGAATTTTCACTAGATGGGATTTCCTGCTCATATCTAATCAGTATAATATGACGTCACTTGCGGATCTAGCCCACCTGTTTGGGGAGGCCAACTTTCGGCGCGGACCCGGCCCTGTATTCCCCTCCACAGTGGCGTAACTAGGGTTTGCGTCATGTAAGGGGCAATCGGATTTGGCGGGTGCTCAACCTACCACTATTTTTGGTTTAAAGGCACCGGATTCCGAATAAAAATTTTCAAAATGGCCTTTTTAATTAAAAAAATGATTAACAACCAACTTAATTGTCCTGTGGAGGGGGCACAATTTATCGCCGTCGTTTCTGAGTCACCGGATTTCAAGCCTAACTCCCTTACCCTTTTCGATGGTTTTTCTTTTGTTATTCCTTGATACGTCACCTCAGGCTGCTGAAGTTACACCTGTGCAAATCACCTAAAATGCAAAATTTTCCGATTTCAGGCATTCCAGTTCATAACGCCCGGTCGCCACCACACCAACGTTCGTGCACGTTTTCGCCCGCCGTGCTCATTCGGTGTATTTGCCACATTTCGTGGGAGTCTACGGTTTCCGCTAGGCCTCCTACGATATGCTAATTACTATCGCATGACAGTCTTGCACCATATTTTACGCGATGGAATGCTTCGCATGGGGGTTCGCTGGGAAAATTAAATAAGTTCAATTTGATGATTAGTTCTCTTCTTCGCACATTTTCTGGTGGTTAATAAATCCGGGTAGCAACTGAGCTTTGATGCACTTCGTCTCTTTGGTTAAATATGCTCCCAGATTGGCTACTAAACAGAGGATCTGGCTCTGTGTTCCTTTCTTTGGACCCGTTGCATTTTTCTTCTGCTACGGATGTGTTTTAGAGCGACAGCCAATTTTTGTTAGGGGCCCGACGGCAGTTTTTGATGCCACAACGCAATTTTTTTAGACTAAAGACGGGAATTTTGGGTCCCGAACGCAATGTATGGGGCACCGCCGGGAGTTCGCAGGACGCGTTGTTCTCAGCCGGAGCCTCCATAACACGATTTAGGTGGGCCCCGGTGCAAATTTTCCCGGCCACGGCGCGAGTTTTCTGTGGCCCGCTTTATTCATTCGGACCCTACGCGAATTCGGAGGGCCCGATGCGAATTTGTGGAGCACCAGCACAATTTTGGGGGACGAGGCACGACTCTTGGGATACCATCCCACTCGGAATGGAGGGGCCGCATTTTCCCCCTTTGGTACGCCACTGCGGCTGCTCATCGAGTTTTTTGTTCAGCCGATGCCACCCTTCAGAGTAGAAATACCCTTCGGATAATTTTATATCGCGCCTAGTCTTAATTTCCCAGTGCTCGGATTGGTTCGATCGAGTCGTAGTGTGATTTATTGGGGGTAAAATTATATTTTTCCGAGGGCCCTGCGCGATATTTTTGGGCCCCGGTACGATTCTTCGAGCTCCCGCTGTAATTTTTGTTCGGTGGCTCGGAAAGTTTCTTTTCCGGGGCCCGACGTTTTTTTTGGTCATTGACGCGATTTGTGAGACAGCAGAGTGTATTCCAGGTAAGCATTGATTTGTATGGGGCTGTTGCGACTTTTGGGGCACCTGTGCGACCTTTTGGGCTCCAAGTGTGATTTTCAGGGGCTGCGACGCGACTTTGTTGGGTCCCTGTGCGATTTTTTTGTGCCCCGGCGTCATTTAATTAGATCCCTAGTGCGAGGTTTAGGGGCTTCGACACGTCTTCGGGGCCCAATACGTTTTGGGGGTTTTTGGTGCGATTGTTGGGGCCACAGAGTGATTTGTCATGTCCAGATTGTTTTTCGTTGCCTGACTTCATTTGTTTGGGGTCCCGATGAGACTTGTTGTCCCCGGTGCGACCTGTCGAGCCTCTTGTGTGATTTTCAAGGGCCTAGGCGCGAACTTTTGAGGCCCCAACGAAATATCCTGGGGCCCGACCTGACTTTTGGGGCTCCATCGCCATTTTCAAGGACACCGACATGCCTTTTTGACTCAGCGTGATTTCCAGGTGCCCAGGCGCAAACTTAAAAGGCCACCAGCGTGATTTTCAGGGGACTCGGTCCAACCTTTGGGGGTCAAGCGCGATTTTTAGGGGCCCCGGCTCGACCTTTTGGCCCCCAGCATGATTTCCAGGGGCCCGGCCAGTTTTTTGGCCTCCCAGCATCATTTTCATGGGGCCTGGCGAGACTTCTTGAGCCCCAGCGTGATTTACAGGGACCAAGGCCCATCCTCTTGGTGCCCACAGCGTGGTTTCAAGGGGCCCCGGCCCGACCTTTCCGAGTGCAAAGCGTGATTTTCAGTGGCCCAGCACGACTTTTCGGACCCCCAACAAGATTTTCAGGGGCCCGGCCAGACTTTATCCGTTCTGAACGCTACTTCGCGGCGCCGGCCCGACATTTTGAGGTCCCCAGCGTGACTTTCAGGGGCCCCTGCGCGACTTTTTGGGCCCGACGACATTTACGGGGGCCCATGCGCTGGTTTTTGGTGTCCTCAATATGCTTTTCAGGTGAACCCGATTTTCATTTTGGTGGCCCCAGCGGGATTTTTTGGGGGATCAGGTGCATTTTTTCCGAACCACTGTACGGTTCTTAGGGGCCCCAAAACCTCTCAGTGGGGCAACTGCCCCTTTGCTCGGGGGAAGGGGGTAATGCCGCCTGGGGGAGGACAAACCTATCAACATTCCACCACGTTATACATCTTGTCTGTTTTGCAAAGGCATCTAGTTTCGTCCGTCTCTTCATTTATCAGCATCGAAAAAAAGACCACAAGAGAATATCTAGCTCTCGTCACTCATGTCATGCGGTCTGGCTCACGTCGCCCCACTCTCCTGTGGTGTGCGTGAATGTCTAGGTCATGCTTTTGTTTGCAATACCACCGTTAATAGACCCAATTGTTGGATTTGTAGCATGCATTTTTATAGAAACATTTCACATTTCAGCCTTCTTCGTTCCATGTGACCTCAGTATAAGTGCTGTCAACTTACTACCATTTTTCTTTTTGATAAAAATGCACCATTCCCAGGAAAAATAACTTCCGCTACCGGAACTATGCGATGCTTTTCTTTTTGTTGCTTTCTCCACTGAATCTCCCTTTGATTAGGTAGGATTTTTCACTCCACTAGGTGGGATTTCACGGCACTACGTGGGACGCATCCCACCTAGTTAACATATTACAGGAGGTTAGTCCCGGGGTTAGAGGTTAGTCCCATATTAGTCCCGTGGCTGCTGGTTAGTCAGCGTAAGTCCCGTGGTTAGAGGTTAGTCCCATATTAGTCCCGTGGGCGCTGGTCAGTCAACGTTAATCCCGTGGCACGGCGCACGATTTTTAGCCACTGCCGTCTCCTGGGTAGGAGCCTGGGTGTAATGATCGGCCCTGTACCAACTGCACCACCGAGCAGGTGACGTCGCACATGCTACAGGCCCAGTACCAGCTACACCACCGAGCAGGTGACGTCACGTGTAATGATCGGCCCTGTACCAACTGCACCAACCGAGCAGGTGACGTCGCGTGTAATGATCGGCCCAGTACCAACTGCACAACCGAGCAGGTGACGTCGCGTGTAATGATCGGCCCTGTACCAACTAAGCCGACTCTCACCGATAGCAAATGCCCATCTAGATATATTGATGAATAAATCAAGAAGGCCCTCGATAGCTTGATGAGGAAGAAGTACAATGAAAGAAACATTGCAGTGGAAGCGCCGCCAAAGCTAGGCTACCGAAGCTACATGACCCGGGCTTTTCGTGCTGACTGAAGAGTGCTGAGGGATATTATCCGCAATAACGTCATTCCGGTCAAGGAAGAGAACTGGGAAACGTAGTCGCGAAAAGGCAGCATCCGGAGCAAAACCGCCACTGAAGCTGTAGATGTCATCTATAAATGTACATGTCGTTTACAAGATTATAATCTACAAGATCGTAATGAATAGTGGCGCTGCCATAGTTGTGAATACAATAGTATTTTAGCGTACGCTTACTGAACCACGACTAGCTCGCTTGATACTTATCTACCACAGTACAGTACCACAGCTCTGCCCCATACGTACCTCATGTACCGTGAATAACACTGTAAAATTCCTCGCCCAAAGTAGCCAGCACCCTGCGGTTCCCATAGCCGACCCCACAGCACCGTACAAAGTAGTTTACCATACCCCACAGCACCGTACAAAGTAGTCTACCATACCCCACAGCACCGTACAAAGTAGTTTACCATATCCCACAGTACTGTACAAAATAGCCTACCCTACTCCACAGCACCGTGCAAAATAGCCTACCCTACCCCACAGCACCGTACAAAGTAGTCTACCATACGTCACAGCATATTTGTGCTGCAGTACAACGCCTGTTTGATTGGCTGTCATTCGCATCACCGAAATTACTGGATATAGATGCCCCGGGTGCTTCACTCACTCACCCAGTTGAAGACGATGATCTTCCCGAAACGCTTTGCTTCAGACTACAACAAACTCTTGCTTGACCATATATCGGCTCGGAAATCGGTCAGCTGTCTTGATAATGTCACATTAATATCCCTCTGTGCAACACATGACTCAGCTGTATCAACAAGCTTCGCCGTCTGCACCCAGTATGGCTCATCATGACGATGGAGACTGAGAACTCTATCGTCTAGAGTTCCTGTTCCATATTAAGGGTCTCCTATACCATCTTAGGGAAGCCGTCTTATTTCCTGGGGGCTTCCACACCCCCTTTGGGGCCTTCATTTGTGTCCAGAACAAGTGAAGTGAGCCTCCAGAGCCTCTTTCATGACCTGGGCTCCTGCGCTGTCTTAGGGACCTTGTCTCATTTTCTGGGGTCCTCCCTACCGGGTATGGGACTTTTCCTTAGGTCCAGGGTCTCTTCGTTCAATCAGGAGCGCCCTGCATCGTCTTCTGGGCCTCGTATGTTCTGGGGTTCTCCTAGTCAGTTTTTGTGGTCTCCCTTTAAGTTCCGGGGGCCTCCTATGCTACTTCAGAAACCTGCTGTACCGTCTTAGGAACCTTGTCTCATTTTCTGGGGTCCCTTTGTCGATGCTGTGTGTTTTTTTTATAGATTGCCCCCTGTTCGGAAAGGAGCAAAATTACTGCAATGTCTATATTCTGAATGTGCAGTACACTTTGGCTCTCGTTTACAAAAGAAGCTATCCGAAGCATAACCTACATTTCGGGAACATTTATTCAACCATTTTCTTACAATATGAGAGAAGGTTATTACAACCAAATTGCATTTCATTGCAAATCTCATCAGCAGTCAATTATATAACAGGCAGGGTCTCACAGGTCATCGAATTGCCTAACACTGTCTGCTGCATCCAAATGACTACTACAGCAATCATCGTGAAGATTTGGTTAGCGTGCTTCTGCCAATGCTTCTGCCAAGTCAACTATTTCACTTCTGGCCCATACTATCTGCTTAGCCTTACTAAAACATTAGGCTTCTTATCCGTCTCAGCTAAGGCAATGAGTTACCAATCACGTGCCGCTTACATCTTCTTAATAAATATTCACGCTGCAGTCTTGCTATGCTTATACCCTGAACAAAATACACATCAGAATGGCTCCCATGCCCCTTCCATGATGAGAAAGCACTTCTTGGCAGGTAATGTGCACCTTTTGCGACATACTTCCATCCTGGAACTGGATGTTTGCGGTGGGCATTCCAAACAAGCAGCGTTTGTTGAATATCTCAAGCAGCCAATAATCATTCAACGAATGTCTCGTAGAGAAAACGTATGGCACCATTGTGAGCGATAACGTCGACGATGAAAAGATTCAATAGACAACTCGCCCATAACTCCGTTCCTCTGTAGTTGCGTTATAATTGCCTTCCATGGAGCAATTCTACTTGTATGCTGATACACTTTTGGTAACAAATTTACCAGCTGATCCATTGTTTTGCATAAGCACTTCATCACACATGCCAGTGTCACGTGAGGACCTGTGCGATAAGCTGCTTCACTATTCTGTTCAGCTGTATGAGCTGCAGAGCCTGCTTAGAACCGCACAGCAGTGTCGATGGTCATGCTATAGGAGTACGAGTATTTCACACCATAGGTACATGCAGATATGATGATGATGACGACGCTGGCATAGCTACATGCAGATATGACGTTCTGTATAATACGACACCATTGAAAAGCGTAGAAACGTCTCAAACGTGTGGGGACGGGAATCGCCATAGCATTAATGCTAAGCTTTCATCAAAGGTGTGTGTGGGGGGGGGTGAGGGCATGGCCCCTGGTCCCACCCTGTTCCTACACCTGACACCATTGTAAGTTGCATTTCAAGGCCACTCACAAGATACGACACAAAGTCTCATTTCGATCCGCAGAGCACACGATGTCTTGGAACTCCTCAGATCTGGTCACTAGATGGAGCACAGCAGCGATTCAACTCAATATGACCCAAACCCTTGCAGGGCCAGCTCAAGCGTCCCAATATCCGGGGATGTCATCCTCAAAGCGGGCAGCCTTGTCACGAGTCCGTTGTTGGTTGTTATAATGTATATATAATATATTTTATAACAATGTATATAACATTATATACTATATATAATGTCATCCTATGGGCGACGCCACTCGGTTGAAGCCGACCGCCTTATCTGCTGCATTGCCTAGTATCTTACCTGCTACCTTGCCTGCTACCTTACCTTATCTGCTACCTTACCTTATATGCTACATTACCTTATCTGCTATATTTCCTTATCTGCTACCTTACCTTATCTGCTACCTTACCTTATCTGCTATCTGCTACCTTACATTATCTGCTACCTTACCTTATATGCTACCTTACCTTATATGTTACCTTACCTTATATGCAATTTACCTGCTACCTTACTCTTCCCTGTCACGTATCGGAGCACAGGCACCAGCTAAGTGATGTTATGTTATTTGCCTCAGGGTTGCATTGGATGACCAGTCGGTCAGACGGACATTAGCTTTCGATCATTCAGTGCATACATATGGTAGCCTGTAATTGTGCTGCACGTGCCCTGTCACGACGACCAGTCTCTGAACGGCACCTAATCAACACCAAAGGTAATCGTATGTCGGTCAGGTGGCTCAGGTGTGCCGCCGTGAAGCCCAGTGTTTATTCAGTGTTGTGTTTGAGTGTGGGTTTTCATGCGCAAGGTGACAGAGAAGCAAGTGCATTCACGGGCTGCTGAATTGAGCAAGTGATAACTCGTCAGCGATCTACTATAATTACTGGCACATACAATTCCTAACACAGTGATAAATAAATACACTCATACACGACAATCGTAAGGATCTTACATAACTAAAAAGGCACAGTCAAGGCTCTCGACCAGAAACAATAGTCGGCACATCATTAGTCTGAGCAATAAGAGTGGCCGGCCGCTGCCACGAGATGTGCACTGACTTTTTATGGTCTCCCCGAAATTAAGACCCACCCCAGTGCCATGTTTCATGACAAATTGTTAATGGAGAACGATGCATTCAGTGATAACACGTGCGTCACCTCCTTTAAATTCTAGACATGCCAAGTTCTCATGCACAACAAGCAGCACACCCTGCAAAATGTTGGCTACTAAGCAAACATAGATGAAAAGAAGGAAGCATGTAACTCCCACGACTGCAATAACTTCTCCTACACCTGAGTCACAATGCGGCGGGATCGTTGGTACTACCAAAAGCGACCTTGGCTGCACGGCTTGGGAATCGTTTAGCACCATACCTCTACCATTTTTACACATCTCCTCAACCATCCTTCTGTCCGGGATGAAGGATCGTGCCTAATTCAGGAGGAAACTAGCCGGCCTTCATAATCAGAAACAGTCATGGTGGATGCAGCGAAGGCTACATATACGTTACAGAGCTTTTTTTTCAGATTCGTTCACTTTCCAGGCCTACATCGCACTCTGGGAAGAAATATTTCAGCCTCATGAGACAAAGAATGACCACGCTTGACCCATGCCTGACACGACTCTAGACGCATAAGCTGAGGTGTGCTTTGGCCTGAGTTGAGCCGCTTGACTAGAAGAGGTTAAGACCTACTACATGAACGATACATAGACTGCGACATGTGTTATGAAAAAGTCACCACATTGTGTGTTGACCTGGCCTGTATGTCACCTCTGATATCGATATGGAATGCACCGAACTCGCAACCAATGCTAACTAATATCGGGTAGTTAATAACATTTGTAAAAGATAGAGCAATAGACTGTGGCCATCGTCGAATGGTGTGGGGGGGGGAATGGATCTCCAGCTTCTTGCTAATGGCTTCGCAGGCCAGTCAGTGCTGGGTGAACAATGATATGCAATAGGTAGAGCAGCTTATCGTTTTTCATCACCTTGCCGCTGAGGTCAATTAACGTCATCACAGGGCCATGGTCTGATGTTGTCGCTGAGGTCAATTACTGTCCTCACAGGGCCATGGTTTGATCATACACCTTAGCTCAATTACTGTCCTCACAGGGTTATGGCCTGACCTTATACCTGAGGTCAATTACTGTCCTCACAGGGCCATGGTTTGATCATACACCTGAGGTCAATTACTGTCCTCACAGGGCCATGGACTGGCCTTGCCGCTCAGGTCAATTACTGTCCTCAAAGGGCCATGGTTTGACCTTACACCTGAGGTCAATTGCTGCCCTCACAGGGCCATGGTCTGATGTTGATGCTGAGGTCAATTATTCTCCTCACAGGGCCATGGTCTGACTTTGCCGCTCAGGTCAATTACTGTCCTCACAGGGCCATGGTTTGATCATACACCTGAGGTCAATTACTGTCCTCACAGGGCCATGGTCTGGTCTTGCCGCTCAGGTCAGTTACTGCCCTCACAGGGCCATGGTTTGATCATACACCTGAGGTCAATTACTGTCCTCATAGGGCAATGGTCTGACGTTGTCGCTGAGGTCAATTACTGTCCTCAAAGGGTCATGGTTTGACCTTACACCTGAGGTCAATTGCTGTCCTCATAGGGCCATGGTCTGACGTTGTCGCTGAGGTCAATTACTGTCCCCACAGGGCCATGGTCTGACCTTGCTTCTCAGGTCAATTACTGTCCTCACAGGGTCGTGGTTTGACCTTACACCTGAGGTCAATTACTGTCCTCACAGGGCCATGGTCTGGTCTTGCCGCTCAGGTCAGTTACTGCCCTCACAGGGCCATGGTTTGATCATACACCTGAGGTCAATTACTGTCCTCATAGGGCTGGTCTGACGCTGTCGCTGAGGTCAATTACTGTCCTCAAAGGGTCATGGTTTGACCTTACACCTGAGGTCAATTGCTGTCCTCATAGGGCCATGGTCTGACGTTGTCGCTGAGGTCAATTACTGTCCCCACAGGGCATGGTCTGACCTTGCTTCTCAGGTCAATTACTGTCCTCACAGGGCCATGGTCTGGTCTTGCCGCTCAGGTCAATTACTGTCCTCACAGGGCCATGGTCTGACCTTGCTTCTCAGGTCAATTACTGTCCTCACAGGGCCATGCTTATGGCGTCAGTCGCGAGATGCGTAGCAATATGGAGGCTGGTTTTTTGTTTGTTTTTCTACCTTGTTCTGTTTGGAATTGCCAGGGGGTCGTACCAATCCCCTCCTGTGACCTTCGAAGCCGATAAGCTGCCCAATATCGGCAAGAGTCGGTGATATTACATAACCGGGACTCCGTGAAGGGTTTTGGTGAGCATAAAAGATACATGTGCGTATTTTTTGTATTAACATTAAGAAAACGTATATGTGTGGAACCCAACATTGCAGTATAGGTCAATGATCTTGCTTGACCACGAAAAGGTCAATGACCTCATGTAAGTTGGAATGGTCAAGCGCTCATCTCGAAGCTATAATTGATCACCAAACACGCTATATTGAATGATGAGCTTCAGTTCAATAATACTGATGTGTATGTAGCATAGTCGCTGTTTTAGCACAAATTTGTCTGACATGTCGTCATGAATGACGTCATGCCTAAGTGACCTAGCATGACCCGGATTTTTTCTTTGCATCAAAATATGCACACAGGATGTCAATATTTAAATTACAGAGTGCTATCTCACACGGTTTGGTGCCCACAACTAAAAGCAACCGATTGAGGGTGGGGGGGGGGGGGTAAATGGCCATAATGCATCGTGCTCGATTACAGAAACAGTAATTATAGGCTTGAAGAGTAGTGTTTTCCCCACTACAGAAAACTTTGTTGTCATATATTCTCCATGTTGTACCATGCAGTGTTCCATTTCACTTTTTCCCTTCTCAAGCTTGAATAAGGTTGAGAAGTTCTCAGAAGCGGAGCCTTAAAAAAACTTACTGGGTGGGTTCAGCAATTCTAGTCCTGATGAATGCAAAATTAATGGAGCAGCCTACCCTGATATAATTCCATGTTTATATATGAATTATTAGCGTGGTTCGACCGAAAATGGAGGCGCTGAAACTCTTCCAAAGGGACAGAAAACTCTAACTGTGCTTATGCCATGGCATGTCTGGTCTAGGCATCATAACGTGAGCTACTTGAAGAAGCAAGATGCAGCTAAACATATTCTTGTCGAAGCAGCACGCTGGTTTATTTAGAAGATTCTACTTTACTCATGAAAGGACGACCTAGTTCCATACGAAATAGTGGGGGGGAGGGCGGGGGATGCCACCTCCATCACGTACGTTCTTGGGTGACATTAATGCGACTTCTACCACGTACGTTCTGTGGTTCTGGGGTACGTTCTGGAGTTATGGGGTGCGTTCTATGGTTCTGTTGTACGTTCTGGGGTGACATTAATGTTATTTTCAGAGGTGAAGAAGGTGACGATCGCCAGCAGATTTCTTTGCTCTGAATGAGAATGAATAGACTGTTAAACTGGAGCAACCTTTTTTTTCGTTTGGACTTCTCTCGAGTTTTCAGCTTTCATTGAGTGCCTTCTTTTCTTCCTATATATCCCAGCAACAAACCAATGCACTGATCTGATTGAGACGACACTGGCCGTAGCATTTTGGCGCAATCTGACCAAAATCTTTGTATGTTTAGCCACAAATCATCCATGCAGAAGTTCATTAAGACCTAGCTTGTCGAGGCGGCGTGACTTGAAAATCCATGGGTTTTTAAGTCACTTAGAAATTACACTGCAGGTTAATGCTATCGTCATTCTTAATTGGATAATTTACTTCATATTTTGCCATTTTAGCTGATTTGCTTGAACTTCCAAATTTTAGTCAAAGAATTGCATCACGATTTATCTTGCTTAACTCGACACATCGGTGTCAAAACAAAATATCGTGCTGGGTTTGGAAAGCCACAAAATGTGGTGTATGTATAATTGAATGTAATGCTCCCCAGAAGTGAACCCTTGATATATAACCAGTACATTTACTGGAAACAAATGAATATTTTTAGTATGTATTGGTCTGAAGCTGTTTCGAGACAAGGAAACTACATGCTACATGAGCATGCAGTGCAGCATAGCTTAAAACTGCCTAAACTAATGCTCAAACCTTTAAAATGAACTACTATAAACCAAGCTGAGCCTTTTGCCTCGATCACAGGAATGTTTTCTCACAATGATCACTGCTATCGATTTACTGTTCCTGTGATCATTGATTTGTATGATTGATGGTCATTTAAGATTTCCATGAATCAAAAGTTGACCTAACTTTTAATGTGGTATCTAAAATAACCAATAAAATTACCATAGCCAGACAAGTATTGCGCATTCAATGACAATGAACAGGAAAAATGGAGCACGTGCCGAGGTTTTTGGCTATTCCGCAACTAATTGCCTACTTGTGCTGGTCGTACCTCTATCCCATTGGTAGATTGCATTAAAACAGTGCCTTGTGTCATCATTTACAGCTGGAGATTATCATGCATTAGCTACGGACACAACCAAACGTGATTAAATGTCTGCAGCATCTTTGACATCGCAAGTATAGCAATCGATTCAATTTCATGTGATATAATCCGCGCACACAGGTGCAACTTAGCCGCGTCCGTGCTACCTGTCTATTATCCATGTCACTGTATCCGAAATGTGTACGAAGCTGAATGATGATGAAGTCGGCATAAATCAGAATATACAGCTGCCACATCAGCGCTACAACTTGCGATCAGCCCTGCCATTCCACATGTTTAATGCCGTGTGGAAGATGACGTGAAGCCAGCGCAGGCTGTGGAAGATGAGGTGAAGCCAGCGCGCGTCGTGGAAGATAAGCTGAGCCAGCGCGCGCCGTGGAAGACAAGATGAAGCCGCTGCGGGCGGTTGTGCTCCGGCACACGCTTACCATGACAGGGTAGTAGCCGCCGGGGGTGAGCCCGTACTGAGCCGCCGCGAACGTCGTCGTGATGGCGTTGTGTCGGAGACCGGCGGTCCCCGCTGGTCACACGGCAAACAGGCCGTCGGCCCGGCTCGCGCGTCGCCACGGGCTGCTGATGCACACCTGATCCGGCTGCTGAGCGGCGGCCGCGGCGGACGCTATTGTTTTTCGCCCGCTGTGAGATACAGCTACTGGCGGAGCGGCGGCGGGAAGCTGCGGCGGGCGGCGGGCGGCGGGCGGCGGCGCGGCGGCTGGCCGTACACGCGACAGCGGCGCGCGCCGGTTGGTGGAGCCGCCGTGACGGGCGGCGCCACAGGGCCGCGATGGCGGGGCGCGAGCTGCGCCACCGCCGCCGCCGCCGCCGCGCGAGACGAGCTACCGGCGCGTCGCGGCACAACCCGCGCCAGATCGCGGCCTGTGCGTGCTGCAGAGCAGCCGCGCGACTGCACCGCGTGGCGACGACGGACTTCGTTCCGCGTCCTACAGCGTGATTCACGGCCGTGCACGACAGCGGTGGAAAACGGACGGCACGCGGAGCCACAGGAGCGACGCCCGTAACGCCGGGATCGCGCCAACGCAGAGCCGGAGAATGTCGGCCAAACAGCCGTCGGCCACGCCGGCGCGCGTGATTGACGGTTCGCCTGAGCGTCAATTTGGCCGCTGATTTGTGAAGCTTCAGTATCGGCCGATGATTTGTCATGAGGCGCGACGGCCGACCCACCTCCTCAAGGATGAACCCTGGGATGTGTAAACCGCACTGACAGCTCATCTGTCGGGCCGTGGCGAGGGCGTGGTCGGCCGGACCCATTAGTCGGACAGCCTCCCCTGCTGACTGGCGTTGCCGGCGCAGCGCCACAGCGCGCGCACCTGCAGACCCGGGCTCGCCAGGTCCTGCTGCGTCGCGGCCGCCCGCCGGCGAAATGGTCGCAGTGATAATTACGGCGAAATCCGCTCTGGGCCGCGATCGCGCCGTGAAACGACGTAATGCGCAGGCACGTGATATCATTTCACAGATTGGCAGGTGCCCGGGCGCGTTGCGATCACCGTTTTGCCTCGGACACCCCTTCATCTGCGGCCGGTGCTCCAATTTTCCCGTGTAATGACCGTCGTCAGCAGGCGATCCCTGCCGTCGACTTTTAGCTCATCGGCCGCGAGCGACCGCTGTTCGACGGAGAGCCGGTGACGCTCGCCGCCCGGCCGGTTCGACAGAAGGCGGGAGACGGTCCCCGCCCGACCGGTTCGACAGAAGGCGGGAGACGGTCCCCGCCCGACCGGTTCGACGGAGGGCGGGAGACACTCGACGCCCGGCCGGTTCGACAGAGGGCGGGAGACGCTCCCCGCCCGGCCGATTCGACAAAGGGCGGGAGACACTCGGCGCCCGGCCAGCTCGACAGAGGGCGGGAGACGCTCCCCGCCCGGCCGATTCGACAGAGGGCGGGAGACCGGTTCCACAGAGGGCGGGATACGCTCCCCGCCCGGCCGGTTCGACAGAGGGCGGGAGACCGGTTCCACAGAGGGCGGGATACGCTCCCCGCCCGGCCGGTTCGACATAGGGCGGGAGACGCTCCCCGCCCGGCGGGTTCCACAGAGGGCGGGAGACGCTCCCCGCCCGGCAGGTTCGACAGAGGGCGGGAGACGCTCCCCGCCCGGCCGGTTCGACAGAAGGCGGGAGACGCTCGCCGCCCGGCCGGTTCGACAGAGGGCGGGAGACACTCGCCGCCCGAACAGCAGCGTAGGAGCTGACCTATGACCAGGAGCAGTTCCTGGCACCCGGTCGGCCCCGGGCCGCCGAGTTCTCACGTGTTGGCGCACACGTGTTGGCGAAAATTGACGAGCCCCTGGCAGGCACGTGGATGCTCGGCGCGTCGACCCTCCAGCGGCCCGGTGAGAACCTCGATGTACCTCGGGCTGGCACGTGGACGCTCGGGGCGTGGACCCTCCAGCGGCCCGGTGAGAACCTCGATGCACCTCGGGCTGGCACGTGGACGCTCGGGGCGTGGACCCTCCAGCGGCCCGGTGAGAACCTCGATACACCTCGGGCTGGCACGTGGACGCTCGGGGCGTGGACCCTCCAGCGGCCCGGTGAGAACCTCGATGCACCTCGGGCTGGCACGTGGACGCTCGGGGCGTGGACCCTCTAGCGTCCCCGTGAGAACCCCGATGCACCTTGAGTCTGCACGTGGACGCTCGGGGCGTGGACCCTCCAGCGTCCCCGTGATAACCCCGATGCACCTCGGGTCTGCACATGGACGCTCGGGGCGTGGACCCTCCAGCGGCCCGGTGAGAACTTCGATGCACCTCGGGCTGGCACGTGGACGCTCGGGGCGTGCACCCTCCAGCGTCCCCGTGAGAACCCCGATGCACCTTGGGTCTGCACGTGGACGCTCGGGGCACCCGGGATCGACAAGCTCAGTCATTTCCCGAGTAGTGCAGGCCTGACTCGGGGGCACAGATGCGAAGGTGAAGGTGACACATTCCAACAAACCACCTGTCCATCGAAAGCACTGGACCACTGAGCAGCAATGGCCACCCCGATGATGGAGATTCGAGATAGCTTGGTGACGGATGAAAGGACTATTGGACACCAACCACTTCAAATGGAAGCAATAATTGTCAGCCCGGATGTCTATGGAGCCTATTGGAGCTGCATTTGGAGTCAAGAACAGCAAATGCAGTAGGGTTACAGAAAGACTCACTTATAGGACATTGCTGAGTTCGGGCTGTACAGTTCATGGTCTGATGTAAAGTTCAGGCTGTACACTTGATAGCCTGACGTTAAGTTGGAGCTGTACACTTGATAGCCTGACATTGAGTTCGGGCTGTACACTTGATAGCCTGACGTTGAGTTCGGGCTGTACACTTGATAGCCTGACATTGAGTTCGGGCTGTACACTTGATAGCCTGACATTGAGTTCGGGCTGTACACTTGATAGCCTGACGTCGAGTTCGGGCTGTACTCTTGATAGTCTGACGCTGAGTTCGGGCTGTACATTTGATGGCCTGACATTGAGTTCGTGCTGTACACTTGATGGCCTGACGTTGAGTTTGGGCTGCACACTTGACAGCCTGACGTTGAGTCCTGGCTGTACACTTAATAGTCTGACGTTGAGTGGTTGGCGCATAGCCTCGAAGGCAACTGGCGCGAGAAGAATTAGCTCCTATCAACGACACCAGCGACACCCGAGTCCGTTATCGACACCCGGGTCCGTCACTACACCCGAGTCCCGAGTGGCCGTGCCCGACATCCGGGACCGTCACTATACCCGGGTCCCAAGTATCCGTGCCCGACACCCGGGACCGTCACTACACCCGAGTCCCAAGTGTCCGTGTCCGACACCCGGGTCCGTTACTACACCCGAGTCCGTTATCGACACCGGGTTCGTTACTACACCCGAGTCACAAGTGTTCGCTTCCGACACCCGGATCCATCACTACACCCGAGTCCCAAGTGTCCGTGCCCGACACCCGGGTCACAAACTTCCGACATCCCATTATTACACCCGAGTCACAAACTTCCGCTGCTCGGCCGTGTTCGTCTACGGGGAGCGTCGTCGGCGCCAGTTTGCTTTAGTGCGGCGGTCGGCGGTTTTTGCTCCGCAATCGCCGCAGGCCTGGCCGGCCAGCATGCGTCGTCACCTGTTTGGAGTGGCGCACACCTGTTGGCTGCCCCTGCAGGCTAGCTGACCGGTACGGCGCCAGCGGAGGGGGCGGCGCACGGCGTCTGTCGGCAGTGACAGATAGTTCTGCAGGGCGGCAGACTCCCACGACCGGGGCGACCGCGGCCCGGCCGCATTCCCATCGACCGGGCTTTTTACGGCGGCGGGCGCCGTTTCTCGGGCGAACGGCCGTTTTTCCGGGCCGTACCGACGGCGGCCGCCCATGGGAAGGTAGCACACGCGACTACTGCCGGCCCGGCTGGGAGTGGCCCCGGGCATGTCCACGCGACTGCCGCCAGCCCGGCTGGGAGTGGCCCCGGGCACATCCACGCGACTGCCGCCAGCCCGGCTGGGAATGGCCCCCGGCATGTCCACGCGACCGCCGCCAGCACGGCCGACAGCCGTCACCCTGGGAACGACGCAGCGCCGCCGGGCCGCCAACCGGGCCGATCGTCGGCCACGTCGCGCCGCTGCAAGTCGCCGCCCAGACCCACCAGCTGGCGGTACCCTACGCCGCCCAGACCCACCAGCTGGCGGTACCCTACGCCGCCCAGACCCACCAGCTGGCGGTACCCTACGCCGCCTAGACCCACCACCTGGCGGTGCCCTACGCGCCCAGACCCACCAGCTGAGGTCGACCGGCACCGGTCAGTGGGTACGGTACCGACGCTGCCATATACTGCTGACGGTACCCTACGGCTCTGCAGCTGCCCTACTGCCGATAAGGTGCTGACGCTGCTCTACTGCCGATAAGGTGCTGACGCTGCCCTATTGCCGATAAGGTGCTGACGTTCCCCTACTGTCGATAAGGTGCTGACGCTGCCCTACTGCCGATAAGGTGCTAACGCTGCTCTAATGCCGATAAGGTTCTGATCCTGCCCTACTGCCGATAATGTGCCGGCGCTGCCCTACTGACGATAAGGTGTTGGCGCTTTCATCTTGCCGATAAGGTACTGGCGCCGTCCTACTGCCGATGAATATACCTAGATGTTAAACATATGTCCGAATGGCACTCACCTGGTGAGTTTCATTGCGTCCGTTCATATTCGATTAGGTCGGGGTGTAAAAAAGGCATTTGTCTGTCTTAATTCCTCCGACATTCCTCGCTTCCAGAATCCGGCTTGTCCGACGCTCGCCAGCTGTTCCGCGTGGCTTCATCTGAGCTCATCTTCCCATCCGGTTACATTTGTACCTCTTATCGGGAGATAATTAGACGGATAGCATCACGTCTCGTGCGGGCTCGGGCGGGCGCCGATCGTACCGGCCACCGCGGCTCGCCACGGCCCGGCGCACAGGCACGCCGTGGGACGCACATACCGCCGGAATCCGGTAGTTTCCGGGCGGCGGCGGCACCGGGTGTCGCCTGGGGCCGTGCGGCGCGACAGGCCGGGCGACGCGAGCCGGCAGCGGCGCGGCCGCCTGTTCCGCTCCGGTGTTGCAGAATAATGCGCGGTGCATCGTCGTCGCTGCAAGCTCCGCCTCCCGTAGCGGTAGTTCGAAAACTGCCTGATGACGGTGGCGGTATGCCGATGTGCGGTGCTGCTGACCGGCCAGATTCCATGGCGCGCAGATCCGCTCCAGGTTGCGTGCAGGGGATTGTTGGCAGATGCGTGTAGCAGTTTTAGTAGTCCTCTCGACCTTTTCCTTCGATAAGTTCACTTCTCAGTCAGTTCGTGGCACGAATGTGGCGTCTGCGAGGCGTCTGCGAGTTTCCTGCGAGGCGTCTGCGAGTCTCATGCGAGGCATCTGAGAGTGGTCTGTGAGTCTCCTGCGAGCTGTCTGCGATGTGTCTGCGAGGGAAATGTGTCTACAACATTTTGACAACGCACATTTGCCCTTTCAGTATTCTGGAGACTAGCATGCTTTTTTTAAGTTCATTGCCACCTGGATTTCGGAGAAGCGGAATATGTTCCCGAGGATTATATTTATCGCTCTCAATTGTGCGAGCACAATTAGAACCGTGGCTGAAGCCCTCTCAATAATTGCTCGGACATCATTAAACAAAAACCATCTGCGTACTATTACGAGGTTAAAACTCCAAATTTGAAGACCATAGTCTCAAAAAGTGGTGTTGCCCCTCACAATTATTAAAGTGTACTAGCGCTTCTTCAGAAGGCCACTTAGCTGCCCACCAGAAAATCCCAAACCATCCTGGAATTGTAATTGGGACCAGATGAAATTCATTCGTTCCTAGCACATTCAACAACCTGACCAGCACAGACAATTTTCATAAAATGGCATCACTGATCTGCAGGCTTCATAGGGTGCTTCTCTCTCAGATGCCATGGCCTGCTTTGATGTGGATATTGGCCTGAGGCTGGTTCCTGGATCTTTCCCAGACAGTACTGACATAAACAGAGACACACAGCCAAATTTGACTAGCATGTAGGTGATATTCAGAAATCATGTCTTCATGCAGTAATGCAGTGGGTAAACATATTGCGCATAGGCCTGCTAGTGCCGCCTGCTAACTACACCATGGTGGTCAGGGAAATCTAGTAGTCAATTTTTGCTGGTCTTTGGAACAAA
>JAOTOM010003156.1:0-132500 GCA_034440615.1 Ashinkailepas kermadecensis
CTACGTGCGGGTCTGGCCGCCGTCGGCGTAGCAATCGGCGTCCACCTGGTGGAGCCGTTTTGTGTCGCTCACGTCCAACAGCTCCACCACCTACGCCGATATCAGGAGGCCTTCCCGCGGCTGTACGTAGATCTCACCACGACCGCCGGCGGAGAACCTGCTGACCCTCTCCAAACCAGCCTTCTCCTTCACCAGCGAAGAGGTTCCAGCAGGTGCTGTACCCCCGAGGACCTATTGAAGCCAGCCTGAGGCCGTCCTCCAGAGCCACAAGCAGGATGCCTGCGAGTCCTGAAGATGCTTCTCGCTCACATCGCAGCCGGTTGGTCAAGGCAACGAGGAGACGTCTTCCAGTTCCGGAGCTGACACAGATCCGGAGGCCCCTAATCAGCTGGACAAGACAGACGAGGGCAAGCTCGCAGGTGTGCCGATCAACAACCTCGACCCTGAGCGCTCAGTCGGCACGGTCCACCTATAGGCTGAAGATGAGGGGATCGGAGAAACTGGAGGCTGTCGGCAGAACCCACGTGAAGACAAGGGGAGCTGCTCTGATCCAGGGTGTGCAAATGGACACTTGCTCAAAAAAACTGGTGAAGAAGACGGAGAACTTCCGCAGATTCTAGGGGCGTGGAGCACGAAACAAAGAGAGCTGAAAGAGGAGGGGTTGGGTGAGAAAGAGGCGACGAACATCTCCAATGGATCGGCAGAGGAACGCAGACCTCCCAAGCCTGCGTGCTCTCGGCGGACCGTTCACCGAGGTGGAGGAGGGTGGAGGCGTACATAGCCCGTGACATCGGCAGGAAGGAGAAAAGCAGCCGGCTGTATCTCGGGAGATCCAGGCACGCGCGAAGTTGCTTGCCTCATCTACCCGAAGGCAGCTAGCATCTTCAGACTGAAGAGGAACTTCAAGAACCTGACCACCGAAGAGTACGCACGTAACCTTGTGTGTGTATGGCGAAAATCACCTGCCGCGCTGACGTGAACATCTCCGACTTCAGCGAAGCTCTAGGCAGGATGGTTTTGGAGATGAGACCTATCAGGCGACGAAAGGTCAGCTGCGGACCCAGTCGCCAAAGAGCGTTGTGGAGCAGCCCGCCACCAGACTGACCGAGTTCCTGTGGAGTGTGGAGAGTAGAGCGCGTAGAGTCACCACTCGACGCGCTTCGGTGGCGCCACGCCGTCTTTCAACTAGCCAGCCCGGGAATTCCACGCTGGGCCCACGGAGACCCGACGACTGCGGAGACACTGGGTGCCACGACGACGGACGACCTTCTTCTGGCGCCTCAGTCGTCAGCAAGGTCGATCTTAGTTCTCAATTATGTGATTTCGACCTTAAATCATGACAGGAAATACACGGTATAGAACAATATTATGCAATAAAGCTATTGTGATTACTAGCTAGCATTTGCGAGCCAAGAACTCTCCTTGCAGTTTCAGATTTTCCGCGATGGATAGTCATTTAGCCATTGAACCCAGGCCGCTAATCATTTTATGACAATATCGCTGCAAAAAAGGCGTATTTGTATCAAGCTGGGTTGGTTTGGTCAACTTGGGGGGCGGTTTGTGGTGCCAATGGACATTTTATGGAATTCCTCAGAAACGAATTGATACAGAGAAACGAAAATTGGTATCTGGCTACCTGTGGCTTGATCGTCACAACATATTTACTTTCAGCTTCGGATCAGCCTTACTTAGTCCGCTTTTAGGCGGGAAAATGTATGCTTTTCGGACAAACATGGTTTCATTCAGGGGCCATGTTCATACCATAAGGACCCGTTTCAGAAAAAAATGTTACTAATAAAAAATGATCAGCACATTACGGAGCACCTTTTGAGCTGCGAGTCGCATCAAAAAGTTGAAAATTTAGAATTAAGTCACCTCCCTACTTTAAGAAGCATCAATTTCTGATGTCTCCCCGTTTTATACGTCTTATGTACCGTGTATGGTAAAATACGTATGTGTCACCACTTCCTAAGTAGCTACGTGCCTGTGAAATAGGCAAACTAGTAATTATAATACAAGTCACGGATAAAATAACATAAGGTATTTTATCAACATGTAGCCAAACTATTTCGGAAGACAATTATTCCCCATTATGAAGATTTGGCATCGGGTGATGGTTCACACACCATGTTGTAGCCCCGAGAAAAAGACGAGGATGTGCAAAAAAGTAATTTTAAATACCCAACATTTTAACGTCCGCGGCGCGGCGGCCCTGCCAGCGTCCGGGACTTCTACTAGGGGCGCATTCAGGAATTGTCATGGGGGTACTTGTCTGAAACGGCGCCATTTCTTCGGAAGGGCGCCACTGCGAAAGTACTTGGAAGCGGGGGCGGATACAGGTGTGGCACTGAAGGTATGTGCCCCCATGGAAATTGGCGCCCATCGGCCCGGACAACGATCTACTACCGGAACTCTCGAGTGCATTCCCATCGACTTTTTCAGCCCGAGGCGCCCCTCTCAGAAGTAAAGGCGTTCTTTCAGTGTGCTCGAGTGCACCCTCTCGAATTATTCAGCCAGAGGCGTTCCTTGGAAGGAAAAGGTCCACATAAAGTTTGTTTGAGTGAACTAATTTTTAGAACTAATTTCTAATTTTTCAGCCAGAGGCGCACCTTGGAAGATAAAGGCATCCTTCCGAGAAGGCCCGAGTGCGCCACACCCGTCAAATTTATCAGCTAAAGACGCCCCCTCCAGAGACCAAGTTCTCCTCATTACAATTTCTGAGCCGGCTCCTGCCTAGAGGGGTGCCTTTTCCTTCCGAGGGGAGCCTCTGGCCTAAACATTCGAGGTGGTCAATTCGAACACACTGGAGAGGCGCCTTTTCTCTCTGAGCGGCGCTTCTAACGAAACAATTATAGGGGGTTTACTAGAGTCTTGCCAGAGGGGCGCCTCTTCTCGGCCGGAGGAGCGACCACCTTCCATGGGAGGAAGGCACATGCCCCCAGTCCCAGGGGTATCTGCCCCGGACTCCTGCATCTGCAAGCCAGCAGCTGGCCGCTTGCAGGCTATCACAGTTTTCTCCCTTCTCCGGATAAGACAGACCTCTAGCCGACGCTGACGGACTGTGCGTTTCGGGTGGCTGGGATCCTAGAAGACAGCACCAATTCCGACCTGCTAGTGGCAAGTCTTTCTGTGTCGATCACCACTCAGGTGCGTATCGATATTATCACTGCTCAGACGCCCAGTTGTGTGGCATTTATCGTCGCCCTGAGGCGTAGGTTGACATAATCGCGAGCGGCCTTCCAAGAAGTCATATTGCCCTGCATCTCGGAGACCAGAAGCTGTTCCAGCTGCTCCTGCGGATGCACCCATAACTGGGTACAGCAGGAGATTCCCCACACGTTCGTGAGCTGTTGAAGACTATTTCTTCAAGGGCTGCCGCAGGCAGCTTGGGCAGCATTGTCGCTGTCGTCAGAGGAAGCTCCTCTGGGCTAACTAGCTACCGCAGTTGACAGATTCTTGGAAGCCTCGGTTTCAGGCCTGGTGTCAGCAATGGCGGCAGGATACTCAGCAGCGCAGACGGTGCCAGTCGGCGCAGTGTCTCCGGCACCAGTACGCTGGCCACACTACAGGGTATGATCGCGACGTTAACGGTGGCGGTCGGTTGGTTATTTGGGCTTAAGGGCGCATCGACTGTGTTGGTCATACAGCGCCCATTTAACGGTGGCGGTCAGTCGCCTGGAAACAACCGTCTTGAGTGGCAGGTCACCAGAGAGAACGGGCGGACGTCACTAGTTCCAGGGCCATCGGCGAGACTATCGGCGGGAAAATCGGTGGAGCCATCGGTGGGACCGCCGACGGGACCATCGGCGGGGTCCGCATGAGGGTGCCGAAAACCACATGCATTTACGGCACGGAGTGTGAAGAACAATGCTTGCTGAGAAGACAACCTGCTGGTTGTCGTTCCGCCGGAGGACGGTTTTTTTTTTGGTTAAGGTATCACAGTAAAATGTATCTTGCCCATATCAAAGGTCAAGGTGCTATTCACTCGATTCTTCTAACCCTGCCATGCAATGCCAGTGCCATACTGCGGGAAATGAGCTCAGACTGCCGTTGAAGCTCGCAATGGAGGAGGGAGAACTAGCCACTTTCGTGTTTCGCGGTTGGCAAAATCGTCGAAAACTATCAGAAGCTGGCAAAAAGTCACCTCTCTATGCAAATTGAACACCTGGTCTCCGACATGACCAGCAGTTGTTAATATCGTCACACCTTTTGGTGCATAGATACAGGCGTGAAACAAATCATTGGAAAAGCCCGGCTGATGATTTCGAAACGCTCTGGATGGACTGAACCACAGGACACCATGTTCAAATCTGTCATTATTTGCGAAGCTCAACTGAGCATTTAAGTGGCTCAAAACATAGAAAAGAGATTTGGAGCCTCCATTTGTGCGCAGAGATCTTCAAAGCTCAGGCTGTCTCAGCCGACGATTCGAATCTGAAGAAAACTCGAGGTTTTGTCGCTTCATCATCTCGGGGTAGAGCTTCCTCAGTCATCTTCCTGCTATCGCAAACATTTATTTTTGCTGAAACTAGAAAATGGTCTCCGAGATAGTAAGGAAGAGTAAAATGGTGCTGTCGTCAGGGGTTCCTCAGGAACGGGTTTGCATGCGCTAACTCGGAGAAAACTAGACCAAATGCTATAATCGACAAGCCACACTCTGATATGTCGCATCACGCGAAATCGTGTCGCAACCGACGCGGAAGAGCGTACGTAGCAAGAGATAGACCCAACGGCTATATCTCTTGCTAGCGGAACGGAGGAATGCTTGGATATCGGGGGAAAGCAAGACGATATGACAAAAGAAAATGCCACTATTTTGCTGTCTGTCGAATTGAAGAGCGCTTATATGACCACTCCACTTCTTTCTGTTTTGCCATGCACTCATTACGATTTCGCCGTCTTAAAATGAGCTCACTGAAGTGTATGGCTCATGGCACGAACAACAGGAAACGGACACCATACGGGGTGGTGAGCCCTGGGCTGCACCGCATTGCTAGGTCATTCAAGACGAACGGCTCGACTCCGGGAGTGGCGAACAAATGATGAGAAATGGGAAAAGTTTTGAAGCGCGAAACTTGTCGATTAGAGAAAGAAAAGCGACCACAGAGGACGGCAAGTCACCACTTCAAATAACTCTTGTGGGTGAAGGAGATGGCCTTGCAGTTCACTGTGGGCAAACTCCGTATTCGTCATTCGGTTTGCACGTGAATAAGTTGAGCAAAATAACATATGGTCATTATTTTCGAAGACTGTCATAGAAGGACAATTTCAGCCATGAATACGAGTTAGCGTAGCTTTTTCTGAACGTCAATTATCTCTAGCAGATGGCACTTTCTCACCGCTAAGGAACAGAAAAGAAAAGAAAAAACAATGAAGAAAGTGTGTTTCTCCTACCAGCGAGCGTCTTAATTATTCGGACTCAGAGGCTCGGTGTGTGCGTGTTGAGATAAATTTGAATCGTTTTCACTTATAATTATGGATATATGGTCTCGAACTGAAGAGTACGTCTCATCAATATAATATAACAGCAGTTAATCAAAGTGATGCTCAGAAAAAGACACAAAAGCGCATCGTTTACATTGCTGTGCTTCGTAACTTGACTGAGCAATGGATGACCCAACATGCCGTACTGACTGCCACAGTACTTTATTTTGATAATTGGTTATTTTCAATGCACTTGGTACCGCTGTGATATCACGCAGCGGGTCAGAATATCAGCAAGCAGGAAGGGTGAATAAGTAGGAGAATTCGCGATGTCCAGAACCGTCCGTTGCAGACTACTACGAACGGTACAAGAATTCGTGATGTCCAAGACCGTCTGTTGCAGACTACGACGAACGGCACAAGAATCCACAATGTCCAAGGCCGTCTACCACAGGTCCACCAGCGATCGAGATCACATCTGAAGCAATCCCAGTATCTTCAGTCCAAGCAGCACTGCCTCGCAACGAACAGGAAACGTTGCCATCGCAACCCAATGCAACTGAAGGACCTCTCTGTTGGCGTTGCTCTTCATCGTACTGTTCTGCACCTGTCATTTCAAAATGAGTGAGAGAAGCGGAACTCGCTGCGAAATTTCCGATCGACAACCTACTAGTCTGTGGCTAGATTGTGAACACCGCCATCCTCACCAGCTGTGTTTATGTAAACAGAGTAGATAGTCGTCTGCGGCTGCGGTGACACGCACACGACAGCGCTGGTAATTTATTTCGATGTTTTTCATTGATTGGTGCATTTATCATAAGCCCTGACGTGCCAACCACTGTTTGGTTGAAAATCGTTTCGCGAGTGCATACACTTTAGTAGCTTTTTGTAGGTTATAAGCCGTTTTTTAACCAAGTGATTGCAATTGAAACACGTATCCGGCTTGGAGTGTCGCGTCCAGCCGTTCACTGAACCTTCTTCTTCAGAATACCAGACAAGCCCTCAGATGCGCCTTCTATTTGCATTCCAATTGCATTGGTCCCTACATCCAACCACGGTATTGCAGTCGTACCTCATGTGCTTTAATATCGTCGAATTTCTCAATTCCATCTGGCTCAGCGCCACACAATCCTCGAGAGTCGATCAACATGCAGAGTGCGACGACATCAATACAACAGCCAATGCAAACGGCCGGCGCCACCACAAGACCGTCAGACGCGTTCCCGCCAAAAATTCCCGCCGGCGGGCCGGCCGGCGTCACAGCACGGATCAGTATTCAGCGCCGCCGCCAGCCGGGCGCGTGTGCTCTCGGAGCGTCGCGTGCCCGGGCACCGGCGCACACCGGCTCCTCTGCGACCTGAGTGACCTGCAGCCGGCCTTGGGCACCGGCACACACCGGCTCCTCTGCGGCCTGAGTGGCCTGCCCCGGGCTCCGGCACACACCGGCTCCTCTGCGGCCTGAGTGGCCTGCCCCGGGCACCCAAACCCCCCTTGCTGCCTGCCCCGGGCACCGGCGCACACCGGCTCCTCTGCGGCCAGAGTGGCCTGCCCCGGGCACCGGCGCACACCGGCTCCTCTGCGGCCAGAGTGGCCTGCCCCGGGCACCGGCGCACACCGGCTCCTCTGCGGCCAGAGTGGCCTGCCCCGGGCACCGGCGCACACCGGCTCCTCTGCGGCCTGAGTGGCCCGCGGCCAGACGTGGCCGTTGCGTCAGCGGCCTGGCCCGATTGCTGGCCCTCATCTCGACTTGCTGCGCCGCGCTCCGTGATCGCCGCGCATTGCAAGTTCAGTTGGTTAAGCTCGCTTGAAGCGTATACCGACAACGATCGGAGCGTGAACGGAGCGTCCCCGGAGCGGGCGCAGAGCATTCGGAGTTCCCTCACTGGTGGGTTGTTCATCCGAGCGGGTTGTTCATGTATTCATCTCATGCATATTTATCGTAGTTTATATATATATATATATAATATATATATATATATATATATATACATATATATATATATATATATATATATATATATATATATATATATATATATATTTATATATATATATATAAATATGTATATATATGTATATATATGATATATATATATATATATATATATATATATATATATATATATATATATATATATATATATATATAAATATATAAAACTAACTCGACATATTGGTGGCTCATTCTAGTTGGTGTCAGCTAGTATCCAACACAACTCAGCTTCAGCGCACAACTAAATATTAATGATCATTTGTCCAGACCAAATTCTCAATATGACAATGAATTGAACGACGTCAGTTATGCTAGTATTTTCTAGTCGAATGCTACAATGCAATGTACGCTAGTGTTTTCTAGTCCAATGTTATAATGCATTGCTGCAAAGCATTGAGCTGCGTACTTATGCTAGTAGTTTACAGTCCAATGCTGCAATGCAGTGTTGCAATGCATTGACCTATACGTGTTAGTATTCTCTAGTTCAATGTTGAATGAACAATACAGTGCATGGGGGCACTACAGTCATGCTAGTATTTTCTGGCCCAATGCTACAATGCAGTGTTGCAATGCATTGGGCTACGTCGGTTACGGCGATATGGTCTAGTCCAACCCACTTGCGCTCGCTTCATGCCAGCAGATGGCAATTTAACCGAATTGAACGCCAAAACTAGTCTAGGCCATGTTGGCTGGAACTCCCACACCGTCTCGCGAGTCTTCAGCAATATATAAATATCACAGTCGGATAGATGGAGAGTGCTCTGCGAAATATTTCACGCCTCATAAACTGCGCTCCAAATCCACTCCCGACAAATTTATGGCCTTTCTAGAGCTAGTTGTGGCGTTTACAACAGGCAGCGGCGCTGCGAAACAAATACACGTGGCCAATGAGTGGCCACAGCCGTACAGTCTCCGGTGTCGTACAGTCTCCCGGTGCCGTATCTGTCAGTCGCTCGCCGACGCCGCTGCATTGTCAGCCGCCGCAAAGGCTATGCCTGGCACAATCCATCACCATCAGTATCAAGCCGGGCCGGCGCGGCGGCCACCGTCGCAGTGGACGCAGCGCCGTCCGGACACCATGCCGCGGCGGACGCGGACGCGGACGGGCGACGTCCGCCTGACGAAGCATCGGCGGACGTCGCAGGCATCCGACTGACTGCCTGCTGACGCGGATCTGAATGGAACCGAGCGCCGCCGATTCGGTCTGCCGGCGGCGCGTGACGTGCGCTCTGTGTGGCGTGGGGCCAGGCAGACGCGCCGCCCGCCGCCCGCCGCCCGCCGCCCGCCGCTCTTTATCAGAGCCAACAGAGCAATCGGTCTCGACCGGCACCGCCATAAAGCTGCCAGGGGATTCCAAGTCGCGGCAAATTGGCTGCAACATGCTTCGACTCGGGTCGTGTGTGGCCTACAGGGCCAGCTGAGAGTCGAACTTTGTGGCCGTCGACTCGAAGCGTCGCGGTCCGGTTAGTCCCCTTCGATACTTTTAACAATCGGGAAAAACTGCGCTTCGACAATTTCTCAGGAGGGAAATTATCATGGAACTTCCACGAGGAGATCACAACTGAGCATAGCGATATTATTACTACATCGGTAACTTCACTGTTGTCACATAGCAAACATTAAAATCGCCTATCTACTATCATGATTACTTCAGCCGAACTCCAAGCAGTCCGTAAGGATCGGTTCACACTGAGCTTGCATGTTCTGTACGTCACTGTATGTATGTATTTATGTCACTTGTATGTCACCGGCATCCGGGCCATTGCTCTAACTGTATTACTATATCTCTGATAAACATTCACACAACCGAAGCAGCAGTAGTCAAGAGTGTCCAGATATAGTTCTCCAAGTTTTGGTTCGGTAGTCCAAATTACCAAGTTGTAATGCAAGTTCCCCATCCCGGCATAATGCACGGTCATATGAGCACTAGTTGATGAGTTGCTAGTTTTTGTGTTGTCAGTTTTCGCATCGTGACTGACAATTTATGTGGGTAGAATATGCTGTCTGAACTACTGTATGCAGCGAACATGCAGTCACCGGATTCATCGGTTCAGACACGTCCAATGACCTTGAGCAGAAATATTTACGCTGTTTTCTCAGAACAATGTTTTGGATAGGGGGGATTAGGCGTGGTGGTGGTGATGGGGGGAGGGTGGATTTCGCCAATGCACTTGATGCTATGCTCCTCACGGAATTCACTGATGGATCGCCGGTGCCGGCAACAAGCTCGCTGCATCTCAACGTCACACGCACCCCCTCACCGCCTCTCGCTTCTGTCACGTCACGAGTCGGGAAGGCAGGAGGAAATCAGATGCCGATGAAGAAAAAAGACGTGTCTGGAATGGTTGGACAAGAGACGAATAGGCCGGCAGCAGCAGGGCACTCCAGAACCGGACGATCAAAGACTTGCCATGGGAGACTCGGGCAAGCAGCCAACCCGCCAGCACCGGTTGTGTGTGTTGCATGTGTTGTGAATACTATAGCGATGTTAGTAGAGGCTATGCGACTTTGACGCTGCTATGTTGATACTGTTGATACTGTTGATACTATGCCTGTCCTTAGATACACCAAACAGTTCACGAGGATACTCTTAAGTATCTATATTCTATATAATTACTTAGTGAGTAAAATATTGTTCAAGTACACCCAAAGGGGGTGGACTACATGTGAATTTTAGTTGCAACGTTGCATGCCGGCTAAGGTTCTGGTCCACTAGACCGGCTACCCAAACCAGGGTTTTCTTCACTCGGTGATTTTTGTTCTGCTGATGGGACGTCAGCGAGTAAGAAGACATTTAAATTGCGTGAATCCGGGGTAATTCGGCATTTCCAATTATTGTGACAGCGTTTGCGCCTGCACGAAAGTCGAGATGCTGCTGACGCTTCTGATTGCCCCCGTCTGATTAGCAATTAGCAACGTGCCAGCTTCATCCGATCGCGTGGGCGTTTCATGTGCCAGCGTCTGTGTTAGTCAATTATGGGCTGGAAATTAGCTTGTCTTTGCGAACATAACGTAGATATATATATATATATATATATATATATATATATATATATATATATATATATATATATATATATATATATATATATATATATATATCTCTCTCTCTCTCTCTCTCTCTCTCTCTGTCTCTCTCTCTCTCTCTGTGTGTGTGTGTGTGTGTGTGTGTGTGTGTGTGTGTGTGTGTGTGTGTGTGTGTGTGTGTGTGTGTCTGTGTGTGTGCCGAGGCTTCTTTGTAAGCAGCTTGGTTTGGAGGTATATGTGTGCAGGGTAGGTGTTAATAAAGACAAAAAAACATAGGCACTGTGGAAGGTGAATGTAAATTAGGTTTTTCTGTTAACGTAAAAGTACATATACACGTTCCATGTACACTGACGCTTCCCAGCAGTTGTTTACCCTAATGCCTCTCGTTACCGCTTTCATCTCATTTGTCAGAAATATACTGTGAGCCCTTTTCACTTCATTCTTTGCCTCGCAACTTCTTACTTCATACTTGATGTTTGCAATACCAACATATTAGTCTCCGGCATTCGTGTGAGGTTCCCAAAGACAACCACATGATTATTACTAAACTGAAAAGTGAGCGTGTGCAGACAGGAAGGTGTTTGCTTTACCAGATTATTTCTCCAATTATCCAGTCACGTACTCGTGAGACGCGCCTTGGATTTTAGTCCGCATAATCCACCGGTTGAAGGCCAGGGGAATATTAAGTCTATTCAACACGCGATGCGGAAAATGAAGTATTTAATGCATATAATAACGCATTCTCGAATCAATATGTTCCTTCAGGTCGCCATATCAATGGCAACACATTCTGAAAAATACCTAGAACGCAAACATTAATGAAGTTGTTTTTGCATCCGCACGCGATTTTTCATCTGTTTGCCGTCCGGATCCCGTTCATTGCATTGCGAAGCGGCAGTTGTCTCTCCAGACGCAAACACAACAGTGCCGCTTCCAGGTCAGCTGACCGAACCCTTTCAAGAGACTCGACAGGAGGTCAACAGCAGGAACAGGAGCGTTCGTGGTCTCACGACCGGGTCACGCTAGGTCCTTGTTGATCCCATCGTGGGATCTGGCTAGACGGATATCGAGAAATGAAATGAACTGCATCGGACACCCTCCGCGTGGAATTTGGGGATTCTTCCTCACGATTTAGCAACACTATTTACCGGCATGCATGCCTAGTGCCTGTTTGCGAGCACCATCAAAGCACTGGGACATATCAGCGTGCCTCTTCCGGGACCAATTCCCACCACCAGTGACCTGTTCATTTCCTATGACCGCAACAGCTGACGAGCCCTGAAGCATTGCATCGCGGAGGGACCGAATATTTCCGACGACCGAAGGACACGACGCGGCTCCTTTAGCTGCGCGGCTCCTTTAGCTCCTTTAGCTCCTGACGCGGCTCCTTTAGCTGCGCATCACGAGTCAGGCGGGTGTGCGACCTCGTGCGAGTTGCGCGCTGGCCGGATCACACATCGACGCTGGGCCGCCTCACGGGCATTTCAACGCTGAGACATTGCTCACGAGGCAGAAAAAATGCACTGCGAGGTGCCGTGATTGTAATCGGGACACCAGCGGTGGAATGTCTGGTATATCTGATATATTTTGACAGTTTAGCATTAAGTCTGCACGGGGAAACCCACTAAGAGGTTGAAGCGCACCATCAAATCGCCACGATACGATTTTCGAAGAATTCCTGCTGTGCGAGGTCCCCTGCGACTGGACGAGTTCGGAGTCGATGTCATCACGAGAAAAGAGCCAAGACACCACGTCAAGCCAATTACTAAGCCCAGGCACTACGTCAAGACCAAGTCCTGCTCTCGGCACAACAGCACCACCAGCTCGTGGCAGGTATACGAGCCATCGCACCGGCCAGATACCAGCCGCAGCTGCCGACGACCACCTGCCGCCGACGTGACCGCCGAGCGGCTGTCTCCGCCAGAGGAGACGACAACGTGGGTGTGTCGCGTGGCCAGCCGCCAGTCGGCCGACAGACCGGCCGACGGTCAACCATCGCCCTGCCGAGCTGGTGCCGCCGCGGCCAGGCACTCGTGCGGTCGCGATGGTCTCAATGCTGCACTGTAATGTTGTTGTAATGTCGTACTGTCAGTTCAGGCGACTTCCCCTCCCCGACCATTTGTAATGTTGTTGTAATGTCGTACTGTCAGTTCAGGCGACTTCCCTCCCGACCATTTGTAATGTTGTTGTAATGTCGTACTGTCAGTTCAGGCGACTTCCCCTCCCCGACCATTTGTAATGTTGTTGTAATGTCGTACTGTCAGTTCAGGCGACTTCCCTCCCCGACCATTTGTAATGTTGTTGTAATGTCGTACTGTCAGTTCAGGCGACTTCCCCTCCCCGACCATTTGCAGCTGCTGATACAACCCATTTGCCGCGCGGTTGAGCTCGTTGGCGCACAGTGGCGCAGCCAGGATTTGCCTTGGGGGGTGGGGGCTCGGCCAGGAATATACAAATGTGTCAATTGTCTCGTGTGGTTCGTTCCGATATTCATCCATCAATGTGTTGTTTATTTCCAAGGATGTATCCACCTATTCCCAGGATCTATTCACGTACACACGTATTTCTTGGTGTTGCAGCGTTGCTGTGAATCACGAATTGAGGATTGTTTTTTATCGCCGTCCACTAACCGTCCATGTCTCAAAAACTAGCGTCAACTTGTCCCTTGCTATATTTCATTCTCAATCGACTTCCTGCCTCAGGTTATCGATCTGGGGCTTAATCAGGGGTGTTGTTTCGTATACTTTTGGAGAGGCACGTGGCCCCTTCAATTCTTGGCCCCCTTTGTCAATTTAACTGGCAACTGTACTTTATAAGGATGAAATATTTCCATTCTTCACCATCAAGAAAGAACACATCAATATGACCTGAAATCGACTAAAAACTTATATATAAGAACTCCACATTTTATATTGAATATCCGAACGCAGCCCGCTCCACCGTCTCAGTCTGTGTAATCCATGATTGTATGACCGGAGCCATGATTTCCTATCTGGGAGTATTTCTGTGTGTCTTGCCCTCAAATATTAATATTAACAATATATTAATTGTTCGCCGTCACGCATGTGTGTTGGGTGACTCGTATATTATTCCTTGATATATGAGCAACGACGGAAATGTGGTTGGGGAACTCTTGCACACTGATAGAAGGGAACGTTTCGAAACTTGCATTTGCTGTTCTTTTGTCTGGCTTTCAATTGAGTCGGACAATTTCATACCACCTAAGTGATAACCTGGTCTTCCAGACGTGTGGTTGTATTTTTATCTTGATCTTCAGTATCACATCAATTGCAAATTTATCCTATCAGCAGACTAAGTGTCCTAAATCTAGCATACGAACATAATTCAGGACAGGGTCGATTAACACGAGCGCCGAAGGGCCTCTCACATAACACGCACAGGAGGGGGGGCTGATTCGGCCCCTGCCCCTAAGATTCCGGAAACTACTGACATAATTTGGAGGGTAGATTGTGGATGTAGTGATCTCGCTTCAGTACAAATTTCATGACCCTCGGCTGTTAATGTCAAATAAAGTCGTGATCGGCTGCCTCACCACACTGCCGCTCCATCGTACCGACCAAGTCTTTGTGACCTTGAACGCTCGCCGGCCGCTGCCTGGTCGACCGATTTGGCACCCCCGCGATTCCTATATTTACTGACGGATTTCGATTTTGTGTTGCATAGGATGCGCTTATCAATTTTTTTATCACGTCACAACATTACATAACAATATCGCCGCCCGTTATGAGATGATGTAAAAAAACAGAAGGGGGCGGATCTCGCCCTGCCCTTCCCCACTTCAGTGCGCGTGTGAAACAGTCACATTTTATACCTATATCAATCCTGCGGAACTTTGCCCCCTCAATAATTTTCATAAAACAACACCTATGGGCTTAATGCTTCATTTTAAAAAGCTGCAGAATAAAACGTTAGCACCCTAACACGGGTATAACAAAGAGTACCAACATACCGTTTAGCGTAAAACATGCAACATGACTTTGATGTACATGTTACTTGCTCTACACGGTGCAAGGGAGACAGAGGCGGATGAAAGGACTAGGCAGGCCATGGAGGGGCGGGGTGCAGGCATATGTTGTAAATCTTATCTCCCACCAAGGAGTTTCAGCCTAGGAGTTCACACCTAGGCGTTTATTCATGGGCAGAGTGGCATGGAAACTGTTATGTGGCGTAGCATGTTTACTTGAATCCTGTCCCAGAGCCGGCCCTCGAATGATTCGGGCCAATGGGTTCTCAAAGCATGCTAAATAATTGTTCACGGGCTCGCCAGTTGGCCGACTGAGGACCTTGGTCGGCCTGGCCGGTACGTTTTTGGAAGGCATGCAATTTTGCAACGAGGTCTCAGTACCCACGGGGTAAGTTGTAACAAGTCGTTTCATTTTCCGATGGTTGGATACTTAAATTGGCGAGGCTCTTGCCTGTCTATTTTTATCTTACTTCATTCTCTGTTGGCTAATGTTGTTTTCTTTTTGGCTTTTAAGCTTTTGTGCATCGATGATTTTCATTCTTAACCGTACACCATGCACAGTGAGGAATGTCAACGTCGCATTCAGAGCATGAACATGAGCAGCACAGCATATGAACTTCTATGCAACCTTGGTGGCTACAAGTGTGTTAGTTTGGTGCCTTGGTATGTTGTCGGAAGTTTCCTTGATGCTGGTAGCCTCCAAACGTATACGTGCGAACTGAAGTCCAAAACATGCTCGATTTTCCGAACCTACCCCGATCATGCCGTCCGGCATGAGAGAAGCTCGTCCCCAACAAACCTCGACCATGCCGTGCGGCATGAGAGAAGCTCGTCCCCAACAAACCACGACCATGCCCTGCGACATGATAGCAGCTCGTCCCCAACCTACCCCGACCAGACCGCGCGGCATCAGAGAGGCTCGTCCCCAGCTGGTGTGGCCGGCGAAGAAGGCAGCCGAGACGGAGAAGCAGACTGCCGCACTGACAGTCATGAGCAAGATCAAACACCTCAGCCAGACGGCACTCTGGGGAGCACAAATCATCAGAGTTCAGTGTAGGTCACCAGAGATGGGCACAGGTGGGGCCTTCCGGAAGCCGCAACCGAAGAGCGCTCTGGGATACACAGGTCAGCAGAGGTCAGAACAGGTCAACGAAGGTCAACTCAGGTCAGCAAAGGTCAACGAAGGTCAACACAGGTCAGCACAGGTCAACGAAGATTTTTCAAAGATTATCAGTACGGGTCAACGCAGGTCATCAGAGATAGTCAGCACAGGTCAACGCAGGTCATCCGAGGTAGGCACAGATGTGGCTTCCCGGAACACCGCAGCCAGACTGGGGTACAAGAATAAGCAGAGGTCAACACAGGTCACCAGAGATCAGCACAGGTTTGACCTCCCGGAGCACGGCAGCAATGGCTCCAGGCTGTTGTATTGGTTGGTAAAATTAATGATAATTGATTTTGCTTTACCTTGTTGTCATTTTTGTCTCCTGTTAACTGCTCACTTACTATCAGAATTAAAATGTGTTGGCATCAAGGATGGGACCACAAGCGATCATGAGTGGATTTCTAAGTGGCGCCAATATTTTTAAAAACAGATTATATAGCTATGGTTGTGAAATTTCGTAATGTGGCAGGAAGCCGTACTTTTACGTGCTCAGTGCATGTGCGACTTTTCGGTTCTCTGATATATCCAGACTTGCTCTCACCCAACTTAAGATCTGAACTTAACCATATTCCGGTAGAGGTGGGGTGCGGGTCGGGTTGTGTCCCCCCCCAGTAGTTTTTCACCCGCCCTTCCCTAACCGTTTGTAGTATGAACATGAAGCTCGGTGACTTTTCCTAACTTTCTTTTTCTACTTCGTTCCACAATTTTATTTTCGTAACTATATCCGAGGAGGCTCTAGGAGCGAATATTATGAGCACGTCCTGTGCAGTTTTGCAAAAAACCTAGGAAATGTATCGACATCTAGCTATTTTCATGGTGTTGCTGTTCAGGTGACTATAATTTAGAATTCAACTGCTAATAATACCTTCCTTACCTCCGGAAACGCATATTTTGAACCCAAGCATGTCAGGGGTGAACCCTGAGGGATGGTGGGGTGAATTCGGGGCAAATGGCAATACTGTATCACAAGCAGTGGCGGAGCCAGAGGACTTTATCAATGGCGGATTCAGGAGGTGATGATAAATATTCGGGCATGCATTATTCAAACCACTATAAGGAATAACGCTACGAGAGATACGTTTTGCCAATGGCGATCCGAAGGAGAGGAAGAAGTGAAGTCAGGGCAAACGATTAAATAAATGGAACTCAGTGGCGAAACCGTACATTTTCCCAATGATTGTAGCAGTCTTCCTAAATGATGGCCAGGTCTAATTACAGTAGCCTTTCTACCCAGGTCTCTCGGAATCTTCCCAAGTATCATTCCTAGCAACGTCTCTGGTGAAAACATGGTAAGCATTGCCATATTATGCAAGCATGACAAAATAATAGGTATTTGTGGCACTGACTGCGAAGAAGGACCAGCCACAAAGAACAAATGATACCCGTTCCTCCTCAGGATCCTGGTTACACCATTGGCTGTCTTGCATGTGCATGTATGGGCATGAGATGGTGGTTTGGATCATTCAGAACGAGTCATGTTCATCCATACAGAATATCACCGATGCAAAATGCAAACAATCCCGAATAGTTTCCATCAAGTTCTCACCTTTGTTCCCTCCTGACTTTTCCAGTGGGAAACATTTGAGATTTTAACATTCTAGAAGTGTAGGTTATAATGTCCATAGTTGGATCCTCGTACCGATCGCTATGAAAAACATTGGAATGTAAATTACAAAGCAAAACATCCGAAAATAGGAGGGTTGTCATCAAATACAGCTAGAAAATGCAACAAAAGTTCAAGTTGGCCAGCTAAGTACCAATGGCACAACTACACAACCAATACCATGTGACAGGCAATATTTAGTGCATCTGAAATTGAGTGGACATCGATAAAAAAATATCTGCATCAGGTTAGCAAGTCACAAACACCTTTCACCGATTTTTCCCATTTGTTGATGAAACAGAAAGCTAAAGTATGCGACCAGATTGCATTTTGGCCAGTTAAAGGCCAATGCCACTGCCGCAAAATATTAGGACGGGACGGCCAATATCTAAATATTCATGAAACTAACTGGACGTCAAGATAAATCCTCATCCAGGTAACAAGAGAAAAGTTCTAGCAGCAAATGACACTCAATTGCCTTCGGAGAAAGGCACCTTCATTTACCGGAGAATGGCCTTCACGACCGCGTCGTGCCATAACGCGATAATCTCCAATCCACTCCACGCGAATAATTGCTTTTAAAATTCTGGCAAACAATTGGCCGCATCTCATGTTCTATGCACTTCACATGGTGAACTTGTGCACAGCCAACCATCAATGATAGCTTTTAGCGACGGAACTTTTGTGCAACGTATTTGCTGTCATCGCATTTGCAGACCCAACGGCCTGAACTCACTGCTCTCAGCACCCGATGTTCCCCGACACACGTTGCAGTGCCTGCACTCTCTGCAGGGTATTTTTCCAACGCGGTCGATGCTGTTTGTGTCAGTGGAGTCTGCGGGTCAAATAATGCTGGCGCGCGAGCTGTACAGAACTATCCGTCTGAACTTGTCGCACCGCTGAACAGAATCTTCAGACCATCTGCGCAGTGCAGGACGTCGGGTCAACGGAAGGAGGCGAGGATTGCACCACTCTTCAGGGGGGGGACTCATCAATTCTTCAGGCCATCTGCTCAGTGCAGGACGTCAGGTCGACGGAAGGAGGCGAGGATTGCACCACGCTTCAGGGGGGGAGGGCACGACTCATCAATTCTTCAGGCCATCTGCTCAGTGCAGGACGTCAGGTCGACGGAAGGAGGCGAGGATTGCACCACTCTTCAGGGGGGGACTCATCAATTCTTCAGGCCATCTGCTCAGTGCAGGACGTCAGGTCGACGGAAGGAGACGAGGATTGCACCACTCTTCAGGGGTGGGGGGAGGGCACGACTCATCAATTCTTCAGGCCATCTGCTCAGTGCAGGACGTCAGGTCGACGGAAGGAGGCGAGGATTGCACCACTCTTCAGGGGGGGGCACGACTCATCAATTCTTCAGGCCATCTGCTCAGTGCAGGACGTCAGGTCGACGGAAGGAGGCGAGGATTGCACCACTCTTCAGGGGGAGGGGAGGGCACGACTCATCAATTCTTCAGGCCATCTGCTCAGTGCAGGACGTCAGGTCGACGGAAGGAGGCGAGGATTGCACCACTCTTCAGGGGGGGGGGGAGGGCACGACTCATCAATTCTTCAGGCCATCTGCTCAGTGCAGGACGTCAGGTCGACGGAAGGAGGCGAGGATTGCACCACGCTTCAGGGGGGGAGGGCACGACTCATCAATTCTTCAGGCCATCTGCTCAGTGCAGGACGTCAGGTCGACGGAAGGAGGCGAGGATTGCACCACTCTTCAGGGGGACTCATCAATTCTTCAGGCCATCTGCTCAGTGCAGGACGTCAGGTCGACGGAAGGAGGCGAGGATTGCACCACTCTTCAGGTGGTGGGGGGGGCGGGGAGGGCACGACTCATCAATTCTTCAGGCCATCTGCTCAGTGCAGGACGTCAGGTCGACGGAAGGAGGCGAGGATTGCACCACTCTTCAGGGGGGGGGCACGACTCATCAATTCTTCAGGCCATCTGCTCAGTGCAGGACGTCAGGTCGACGGAAGGAGGCGAGGATTGCACCACTCTTCAGGGGGGAGGGCACGACTCATCAATTCTTCAGGCCATCTGCTCAGTGCAGGACGTCAGGTCGACGGAAGGAGGCGAGGATTGCACCACTCTTCAGGGGGTGGGGGGGAGGGCACGACTCATCAATTCTTCAGGCCATCTGCTCAGTGCAGGACGTCAGGTCGACGGAAGGAGGCGAGGATTGCACCACTCTTCAGGGGGGGAGGGCACGACTCATCAATTCTTCAGGCCATCTGCTCAGTGCAGGACGTCAGGTCGACGGAAGGAGGCGAGGATTGCACCACTCTTCAGGGGGGGGAGGGCACGACTCATCAATTCTTCAGGCCATCTGCTCAGTGCAGGACGTCAGGTCGACGGAAGGAGGCGAGGATTGCACCACTCTTCAGGGGGGAGGGGAGGGCACGACTCATCAATTCTTCAGGCCATCTGCTCAGTGCAGGACGTCAGGTCGACGGAAGGAGGCGAGGATTGCACCACTCTTCAGGGGAGGGGGGCACGACTCATCAATTCTTCAGGCCATCTGCTCAGTGCAGGACGTCAGGTCGACGGAAGGAGGCGAGGATTGCACCACTCTTCAGGGGGGGGGACTCATCAATTCTTCAGGCCATCTGCTCAGTGCAGGACGTCAGGTCGACGGAAGGAGGCGAGGATTGCACCACTCTTCAGGGGGAGGGGGAGGGCACGACTCATCAATTCTTCAGGCCATCTGCTCAGTGCAGGACGTCAGGTCGACGGAAGGAGGCGAGGATTGCACCACGCTTCAGGGGGGAGGGCACGACTCATCAATTCTTCAGGCCATCTGCTCAGTGCAGGACGTCAGGTCGACGGAAGGAGGCGAGGATTGCACCACTCTTCAGGGGGGGAGGGCACGACTCATCAATTCTTCAGGCCATCTGCTCAGTGCAGGACGTCAGGTCGACGGAAGGAGGCGAGGATTGCACCACGCTTCAGGGGGGGGAGGGCACGACTCATCAATTCTTCAGGCCATCTGCTCAGTGCAGGACGTCAGGTCGACGGAAGGAGGCGAGGATTGCACCACTCTTCAGGGGGGGGGGAGGGCACGACTCATCAATTCTTCAGGCCATCTGCTCAGTGCAGGACGTCAGGTCGACGGAAGGAGGCGAGGATTGCACCACTCTTCAGGGGGAGGGGAGGGCACGACTCATCAATTCTTCAGGCCATCTGCTCAGTGCAGGACGTCAGGTCGACGGAAGGAGGCGAGGATTGCACCACTCTTCAGGGGTGGGGGGGAGGGCACGACTCATCAATTCTTCAGGCCATCTGCTCAGTGCAGGACGTCAGGTCGACGGAAGGAGGCGAGGATTGCACCACGCTTCAGGGGGGGGAGGGCACGACTCATCAATTCTTCAGGCCATCTGCTCAGTGCAGGACGTCAGGTCGACGGCAGTAGGCAAGGTTGGAAAAAAAGGCTGTTTCTGGATTTCTGGCATTCTGGCATTCTGGCATTCTGGCTCCAGAAAATTATCCTCTCATTTTTCTAACTTGCAGGCTGAGTGGTGCTGTTCGACAAAGAATTGCTGTGTGATGAATTGCTCAAGATTCACCGGAATGTGCAAACTGAGATTCTAATGCCACAGGTTCGAAGAAATACATCCTCTCTCTATTCGACCCCCCCCCCCCCAACAACAAAAAAATCCACCTCCAGAACCACAAAGAACAAATCCAACCCTGACAGGACGCCAGGATTACGAACCTTCATTGATCAGAAAGGCTGTCGTGCAGGACGCTAACAGAACACCTGGGACAGCATGACAGGACACATCATGCAGGACGCTGGCAGGACACCTGGGACAGCAGGCCAGGACACATCATGCAGGACGCTGGCAGGACACCTGGGACAGCATGACAGGACACATCGTGCAGGACGCTAGCAAGACACCTGGGACAGCATGACAGGACACATCGTGCAGAACGCCAGCAGGACACCTGGGACAGCATGACAGGACACATCATGCAGAACGCCAGCAGGACACCTGGAACAGCATGACAGGACACATCGTGCAGAACGCCAGCAAGACACCTGGGACACCTGGGACAGCATGACAGGACACATCATGCAGAACGCCAGCAAGACACCTGGGACACCTGGGACAGCATGACAGGACACATCATGCAGAACGCCAGCAAGACACCTGGGACACCTGGGACAGCATGACAGGACACATCATGCAGAACGCCAGCAAGACACCTGGGACACCTGGGACGGCATGACAGGACACATCATGCAGGACGCTGGCAGGACACCTGGAACAGCATGACAGGACACATCGTGCAGAACGCCAGCAAGACACCTGGGACACCTGGGACAGCATGACAGGACACATCATGCAGAACGCCAGCAAGACACCTGGGACACCTGGGACAGCATGACAGGACACATCATGCAGAACGCCAGCAAGACACCTGGGACACCTGGGACAGCACGACAGGACACATCGTGCAGAACGCCAGCAAGACACCTGGGACACCTGGGACGGCATGACAGGACACATCATGCAGAACGCCAGCAAGACACCTGGGACACCTGGGACAGCATGACAGGACACATCATGCGAACGCCAGCAAGACACCTGGGACACCTGGGACAGCATGACAGGACACATCATGCGAACGCCAGCAAGACACCTGGGACACCTGGGACGGCATGACAGGACACATCTGCAGAACGCCAGCAGGACACCTGGGACAGCACGACAGGACACATCATGCAGAACGCCAGCAAGACACCTGGGACACCTGGGACAGCATGACAGGACACATCATGCGAACGCCAGCAAGACACCTGGGACACCTGGGACAGCATGACAGGCACATATGCAGAACGCCAGCAGGACACCTGGGACGGCATGACAGGACACATCGTGCAGAACGCCAGAAGACACCTGGGACACCTGGGACAGCATGACGGACATCATGCTAACGCCAGCAAGACACCTGGGACACCTGGGACAGCATGACAGGACACATCTGCAGAACGCCAGCAAGACACCTGGGACACCTGGGACGCATGACAGGCACATCATGCAGAACGCCAGCAGACACCTGGGACACCTGGGACAGCATGACAGGACACATCATGCAGAACGCCAGCAAGACACCTGGGACACCTGGGACAGCATGACAGGACACATCGTGCAGAACGCCAGCAAGACACCTGGGACACCTGGGACAGCATGACAGGACACATCATGCAGAAGCCAGCAAGACACCTGGGACACCTGGGACAGCATGACAGGACACATCATGCAGAACGCCAGCAAGACACCTGGGACACCTGGGACAGCATGACAGGACACATCATGCAGAACGCCAGCAAGACACCTGGGACACCTGGGACAGCATGACAGGACACATCATGCAGAACGCCAGCAAGACACCTGGGACACCTGGGACAGCATGACAGGACACATCATGCAGAACGCCAGCAAGACACCTGGGACACCTGGGACAGCATGACAGGCACATCATGCAGAACGCCAGCAAGACACCTGGGACACCTGGGACAGCATGACAGGACACATCATGCAGAACGCTAGCAGGACACCTGGGACGGCATGACAGGACACATCGTGCAGAACGCCAGCAAGACACCTGGGACAGCAGGACAGGACACATCGTGCAGGACGCTAGCAAGACACCTGGGACACCTGGGACAGCATGACAGGACACATCGTGCAGAACGCCAGCAAGACACCTGGGACACCTGGGACAGCATGACAGGACACATCATGCAGAACGCCAGCAGGACACCTGGGACAGCAGGACAGGACACATCATGCAGAACGCCAGCAGGACACCTGGGGCAGCATGACAGGACACATCGTGCAGAACGCCAGCAAGACACCTGGGACACCTGGGACAGCACGACAGGACACATCGTGGAACGCTAGCAAGACACCTGGGACAGCAGGACAGGACACATCGTGCGAACGCCAGCAAGACACCTGGGACACCTGGGACAGCATGACAGGACACATCGTGCAGAACGCCAGCAGACACCTGGGACACCTGGGACAGCATGACAGGACACATCATGCAGAACGCCGCAAGACACCTGGGACACCTGGGACAGCATGACAGGACACATCATGCGAACGCCAGCGGCACCTGGGACACCTGGGACAGCATGACGGCACATCTGCAACGCCAGCAGGACACCTGGGACAGCATGACAGGACACATCGTGCAGAACGCCAGCAAGACACCTGGGACACCTGGGACAGCATGACAGGACACATCATGCAGAACGCCAGCAGGACACCTGGAACAGCAGTACAGGACACACCGTGCAGGACGCTGGCAGGACACCTGGGACAGCAGGCCAGAACACATCGTGGAGGACGCTGGCAGGACACCTGGGACGACGAATTGCACAGGGTGTCAAATTGCAAGGCCGTGAGCTGAACGCGTGAAGTGCGCGATGCGCAGCGGAGAAGCGCCGCTCTGACCTCCAGGCCGAGCGCCAGCAGGGCGCCGACACAGACGCACACGCCAGCGGCCAGCGGGTCGGGCGCCCACGCGCCGCTCTAACCTCCAGGCCGAGCGCCAGCAGTGCGCCGACACAGACGCACACGCCGGCGGCCAGCGGGTCGGGCGCCCACGCGCCGCTCTAACCTCCAGGCCGAGCGCCAGCAGGGCGCCGACACAGACGCACACGCCGGCGGCCAGCGGGTCGGGCGCCCACGCGCCGCTCTAACCTCCAGGCCGAGCGCCAGCAGGGCGCCGACACAGACGCACACGCCGGCGGCCAGCGGGTCGGGCGCCCACGCGCCGCTCTAACCTCCAGGCCGAGCGCCAGCAGGGCGCCGACGCAGACGCACACGCCGGCGGCCAGCGGGTCGGGCGCCCACGCGGTGTCGCCGGTGCCCAGCAGGCTGGCCACCACGGCCGCCACATGGCCGCCGGTCAGGCCGTCGACGGTGGCGCTGATGGAGCGCGCCACCGCGGCGGACGCGGCGCAGCGCAGCACCAGGCACGTCCAGGCGCAGGCGAACGCGGCCAGCTCGCCCGCCGAGCCGTAGGTGGCGTTGTAGAGCGACGCCGGCGGCCCTGTCCGCCGCTCGGCCAGCTCGCACTGGTACAGGCCTGTCGGAGCGGGGCGGCGGCGTCACAAACCGACACTGGTACAGGCATGTCGGAACACGACGGCGGCTTTAGAAACTAGTGGACACTAGTGGACACTAGTGGACACTAGTGCATCAGTGCGGCGTCAGAGGACAGCGGTACAGTCAGGTTGGTTATTGGTTTTACGACACGTCGACCGTTGAGTCATGTTGCGTCGCCAATCTCTCACGCCGATTGGTCGCGGGCGAAGAGTAGCGACAGGTGAGACTCGAACCCACAACCTTTCGATTGTGAGACGAGCATCTTACCCCTAGACCACTCGTCCCCAGCGGTACAGTCAGAGAACGATCATTGATATATCACTACAGAGCAAGAGGACGGTCCCTGACGCATCACCACAGAGCCAGAGGACGGTCATTGGCACATCACCACAGAGCCAGAGGACGGTCATTGGCACATCACCACAGAGCCAGAGGACGGTCATTGGCACATCACCACAGAGTCAGAGGACGGTCACTGGCACATCACCACAGAGCCAGAGGCCGGTCATTGGCACATCACCACAGAGCCAGAGGACGGTCATTGGCACATCACCACAGAGCCAGAGGCCGGTCATTGGCACAGTCTTGGTTGGTTATTGATTTTACGACACGTCGACCGTTGAGTCATGTAGCGTCGCCAATCTCTCACGCCGATTGGTCGCGGGCGAAGAGTAGCGACAGGTGAGACTCGAACCGAACCCACAACCTTTCGATTGTGAGACGAGCATCTTACCCCTAGACCACTCGTCCCCTTTGGCACAGTCTTGCGGTGGAGCAGGGCCATAACGCTACACGCCCACCATTGGACGGGGGGAACACATTTGGAATGGATCAAGCGAGATCTCCGAGATGAGCTTAGCTCTTGATGCTATCTGATTGATATGTGAGAACACTCAGCGCTTTGAAGTCTCGCTTTCCTTAACGCAGCACATTTCACCGGTTGTTAAAATTATTCAGTGTTTCGAAATCACGAAGTGCAAAAAAGGTTTGTGGTAGATGAATCCAGAACCTCAAGGTCACAAAATGTAATGACTTTCGCTTCACGAATTATGCGGAGAGAGCGATTAGTGGATCGAGTCATTAGGACTTGCTCATTGCAGCCCAACGGTTCTGAATAGATTCTTCTGCCTTGGGAAGGCCCCACCACGAAGAGCAGTCGCTGCTGATGGTGTTCATCAGGAATAATTGAGACAAGGTGGTGCCGTACACAATACACAGTCATGCCAGTGGAGAACCATATCGTGGAGAAAAGTGTCGCCATTCACAATGGTTAGATATAATGCCTTCTGCTCAGCGTCATCAATGTTGTCCTCGGCAGCATCAGCTGTATTTACAGCTGATGCTGGCTGGGCAAAGTATGACCGACAAGCAGTAACTAGTGCGACCGACAAGTAGCGAAGAGGATGACCGTGAATTACTGGCATAGTACGGCCGACAGTGACAAGTAGTGACTAGTCAAGAACGATCACCAATGTCACCAATGGGTACGAGCGAGGGTGAAGCCAGAACGAATCTGCTCTGGTGTGCATGCGAAGTTCATGTAACCCGACCCGACCCAACCCGATCGGCTCCGGTCCAACCCGGTGCGGCCCGGGCCGATACAACTGACAAGGCATTGATGGACAAAGCATTGTGAAGACGAAGCCTTGACACACGGAATGGGCGCATGCATGTCGTTTGAATATCTGAGGGTTGCACAAGTGTTTGCCGAGTCGCGATCTATCGACGTTTTTCTCTATACCGTTTGATATGGGTCATGTTGTTGAGTTTTGATGTTGCTATCGGCAGCGTCACGGACTTTGAATGTGTGCTTGTGTGTGTGTGGGGGGGGGGGAGGCATGATCGCTTTTGAGCCGATTATTTCTACGCAACGCCATTGCGCACATATGCGTGATGGCGTGATGTTTGTGGGGGGGGGGGGGAGGGGACAGGTCCCTCCTTCCCCACCCCCTTGGCGCCGCCCCTGCGTACATGCCAGCCACGTGGTACTTCAGCGATAAATATAAGCATCTCGCGTCATGCTTAATACCAGTTCCTCCAAGGAAAGATAGACGCGATAAGATTGGGTTTCGTACTGAGTCTGGCTGATTCACATTGACAATGTGAACATAGTGACAATACAATTCGAGTAGTGCTGGAGCCACACGGAGTTCAGTAGGAAGATGTGAAAAAAATCCCCATGCGGGAATGCCCGTGCGGACCCCACTTGGCTGCACTAACCGAGGGCGACAAACTCCCTGTTGCCCTCGCTCGTCCTACCGCCAAGGGCGGATCCAGCGCGGGACGGCAATCCGGTCATGCCCAGCCTAAAGGTTCAAGGGGGGGGGGGGCGCTCGTGTTTTGGTCCACTACAAGCAGGATATTTTTTAACGATGCGGCCGCCGGGTGAACCATCGACACTTCCCCCTCTCAACAACATTGTTTGCGGTCTTGTTCTGTACACTGGCTAGGATTTAGATAAACTTTGGGTGAATTTTGACGGCTTGTCAGAAGCTGCTCCTCTTGCCTGCCTCCTACATGGTGCCTGGTGTTGGCTATGGACAACTGAACCATAATAGCATGCATATACCTACACACACAAAAATACACACATATATAAGTCCGTGTGTGTATATGTATGTGTGTGTATTGTGTGTGTGTGTGTGTGTTGGTGCTGGTGTGCGTACGTGCTTGCCTGTGTATGCAATTCTAACTAATTAGTGTCGATACGGACACTAGTGTCGATACGGACACTAGTGTCGATACGGACACTAGTGTCGATACGGACACTAGTGTCGATACGGACACTAGTTCGATACGGACACTAGTGTCGATACGGACACTATGTCATACGAACTTTCATACAACTAGTTATAACACTATGTCGATACGGACACTAGTGTCGATACGGACACTAGTGTCGATACGGACACTAGTGTCGATACGGACACTAGTGTCGATACGGACACTAGTGTCGATACGGACACTAGTGTCGATACGGACACTAGTGTCGATACGGACACTAGTGTCGATACGGACACTAGTGTCGATACGGACACTAGCAGCATCGGATGCAATCATCCACAACCTTTTGAAACTATCTGCAATAACACAGATTCCGTTCCATGCCGTTCGCCGAATTGTCTCGGATTTGCTAGGTGCACACATAGCCATATTACAGCGATAAATCGGCAATGAAATGTGATCCAGGCTCATGTGCAATAACTCCACTGTCTGGGACCATGGAACCACATTTCTCAGTACGTTCCCCGTCATATTTGCTATACTAACTCAATACGTTGGCTGGGGACAATTGTGTTGCCATGCCGACGACCATTCGTGCCTGATGCGAGCCAAATAGTTTCACAGCTCCCGAAGTGTGTGACAAGTAACCTAAGTGAACGCGGTACAATCATCAACCAGGCCATTTCCTGTGCCGGGGTTTGGCCAGAGAACGTGCCCAGCGACTCTACACCCACCTCGGCCGAGGGCGGCAGGGCCCAGCGGGGCTACTCCCACGGGGCGACAGGTCCCGACTGGCTACTCCCACGGGGCGGCAGGTCCCGGCAGGCTACTTCCACGGAGCGTCAGGCACCGACAGGCTACTCCCACGGAGCGGCAGGCCCCACAGGCCCCACAGGTTACTCCCACGTGGCGGCAGGTCCCGACAGGCTACTCCCACGAGGCGGCAAGTCCCAGCGGGGCTACTCCTAAGGGGTGACAGGTCCCGGCGAGGCGACTTGCCACTAGGGCACTGATCGCTCCCCGATCTGGGTTGCGCCAGAGCGCCGCCGACGAGTGATTTTCATCTCGGTCTTCCGGAAGCATGTCTGGCCACCCGTATGCTATGTCACTTCATCATCTGCCGCTCACCTATTTATTGTATTGCAATTAATCATTCAGACGTGGCTTCAAAGAGGAGAGATGAGGCTGACTTCGTCACAGCCCGGCCAATTAGTTTCGCCACCGCATAAACCCTCTCGTTTTGGCTCTAACCGAGCCAATAGCATGGGATTGTATAAATAATGAACCTCATGCTCATGCTATCTTCATGGAGTATTCAGGACTATCCGCTCAGATATTGACAGAGCCCGCTGATTACTCCGCTGTGTCATTTTTCGGCGTGACTGACTGCTCGGTACCGCAGTCCTTATTTTTTATTTTCGTGGGGTGACACCCGTCGCTCTTTTCTTATTTCTTTTTCTAGTGGGGTGACACCCGTCACCCCATCCGTTTTCGTCGTCGTCGTATTTCCGTTCCCTGAGTTTCTGTGTGTCCGTTATCTTTATTTATATTACATTAGGTAGGATTTTCCCCCGTGATGGGGAAAAAGCATAAAAAAGACACCGACCCATGCTCGCCAATGGACTCAGACCCGGAATTTCCTCCTCTGACCACACCCGACGACCATCGCACGAACACAGACCTGGCCCCTGAAGCTCCCTCGACTGATACAAACGTTGATGACCCGCGCCGAACTATTCCCCTCGATGACGCAATGGAAGCCCTTTGCGCCTCGCCGACCCCTGCTCGTCCCAAGACCACGAACTCGCCTCGCAATCCAGACCAGACCATCACTCTCCACGCCGCTGACCCACGCTCGAACCAGACCACGTCCTCCCAACCAACCTATCGAACCATACCTCGACAGTGCTGAATCATACATCGTGGTAAAGCCTGTCGAGGAGTCGTCTCCTTTCGTCGTGTCAACGTTTTCTGACCAACCAAGCAACTCCTCGCCATTTGCTCCTTGGCCAATCCTGACATTGAAGCCCCAGCCAACGGAACCCTCGGCATCAAAACCCAATCCCGAGCCCAGATCAAAGCCCTCCTCCGCACCACCACATTTTGTGGGAAATCAGTCACCGTCACTCTACATTTCCAATCGTAACACCACCAAGGGCACCGTCTTCGCGCCGGAGCTCCGCTTCATGTCTGAGGCAGATATTCAGGCGGAGCTCGGGCCGGAGGGGGTGACCCACGTCCGCCGCATTACATCCTTCAAAGATGGCCAGAAACGTGACACGAGTCTCCTAGTCCTTACCTTCAACTCTACAACTCTTCCCAAGACACTCCTCGCCGGCTACCTTCGATACCCAGTCCGTGTCTTTATCCCCAATCCTCTCCGCTGTTTTAACTGTCAGCGCTTCGGCCATGGCAGCAAGATATGCCGCCAAACAGCTCGCTGCCCCAAGTGCGGCGAACCACCTCATCCCGAATCCACCCGCTCCAAACCTGCCCACTGCCTCAACTGCAACACATCCGATCACCTCACCACTTCCAATCAATGTCCAGTTTGGCGCAAGGAGAAGGAAGTGTGCGCCGTCAAGGCCACAACCGGGGTGTCCTACCCCCAGGCCCGGCGGTCTGTCGAGGCCACCTCCCCCTCCACCAAAACGTACGCACAGGCGACCAGCATTGCTCCCCCCACCCCTCGCGTCAACACCACTTTTACTTAGATGCAAACCGACATCATTCCCGGCTTAGCTCCACTTAAAAAACTCACACCACTGACCACACCGACACAAAACACCTTGACTGCCAACACACAGACCACTCCGGCTCCACACACTCAGGCAAATTCCACAAGGAATGCCAGACCCCGCAGCCATTCGGCTGCTGGGGAAATGCGTGCCACATCGGTGGGCCGCCGATCGAGCCCGACGCGTCCAGCGCCGGCTGGCGGCCACGTGGCCCGACCAACTCCAAGCCGGCGGGCATCCCCCACGGCAGTAACCGGCCGCCGTGACCTCGCCAAGGCCACCGGTCGGCCGGACGGCTCTGGCGGGTCCAACGCCGTCGTACGCACCCAACCCACGTGTCCGCCGGGGCTACACTCCTGGCTCCGGCATGCACCAAAAGGTGCTGACAAACATAAATACCTTTTCTCCCAATATCTACACTTTTACAATGGAATCTAAAGTTTTGTTTCCAAATGGGCCGAAATGAAAGTTTTTTCGTATTCTCCACCTATTCTCATAGCACTCCAAGAAACATGGTTTTTACCTAATGATACATACAACTTTAACCTTTTAAATTATTAACTGTATCGTCACGACGAGGTCCGTGGATCACATCGAAGTGGCGGTACAGCACTTTACATAAACAATGATTTCACACATACACAAATTACACTTAGTACACAATTGCAAGCCGTAGCTTGTACATTACGTTTACATGGTAGAAATATAGATGTATGTTCCATTTATATTCCACCACACACCGACAACACAAATATTTTGACACATATAGAAAACCTTATAGCACATTTCAAGAACCCTTTCATATTACTCGGAGACTTTAATGCACATAGTCCAGCCTGGGATCAAGCACGTACACAAGGAGACACTCGCGGCCACATCATTGAACAAATTTTAGACCGGCATAATTTAGTAATGCTTAACACCGGAGAACCAACCTTTTTCACCTTGGACATAATACAGCAACAGCCACTTATTTATCTATTTGTTTCCCCACTCTGGCAAACGACTTTGATTGGACCATAGAAACCGGCATCCACGACAGCGACCACTACCCCATCAAATTAACACCCACCTTTTCAACGGCGACCGACACCACACCCAGTTTTATTCCCCGCTGGAAAATTTCAAAAGCTGATTGGACAACATTTCAGGAACTTTCTTATATGCAATACAACCCCAACATTTCTCCCGTCGAAAACATCAACTCAATTACAAATACACTTTTCGCGGCAGCTTCCACGACTATTCCACTTACAAAACCATTCACAAAAAGGAAACCAGTACCTTGGTGGTATCACAAAATTTCAAAAGCCATTGCCATAGGAAAAATAGCATTTATATATTATTTACGACATCCCGATCAAGAAAATTTATACATCCGCAACCGCGAACGTGCGAGCGTCGCATCATTCGCGATGCCAAGCGCCGTTCATAGGCCATATATTTACAGCAGCTGACTTTTCAAACACCTTTGAGTAAAATATGGCAATTAATCCGACGTTTGTCCGGACGCTCCCCATTTAAATCTCTACCTCAAAATCCACAATCTCACCATTAAAGACCCACAGACCATAGTAAATACCATAGCTGATACCATAGCCCATAATAGCTCCGATGTAAACTACCGACCTAATTTCCTACCAAATACGCAACACACTTTTCACACCAATCTCGAACTCTTCCAATCCGACAATACCGAGGACTACAATGCTTCTTTTCAACTTTTCGAACTGCAGAATACCATTTCCTCCGCCGGTAACACTTCAGTAGGGCCTGACAAATTACATTATTCCTTCTTTCAACATTTATCTGACCACACCAAACAATGCATCTTAGACACATTTAATTCATTATGGTCAAATCACATCTTTCCTGAAACATGGAAAAAAGCAATCATCATTCCCATTCCAAAACCCGGCAAAGTTCACAGTAATCCCAATAATTTTCGGCCAATTGCTTTTGCTTGGGGAACCTTCTTGAAATAATGAATAGCAAAAGACTGACCAGGCACCTGGACACAAACTCTCTTTTATCTCCATTCAAATGTGGTTTTCGTCACGGACGCAGCCCAGTCGACCATCTCATTAGATTAGAGACAGGCATCCGACTTAGTTACAAAAAAAACACGAACACAGTATGGCAGTATTTTTGGACATTAGCAAAGCTTATGATATGGTCTACAAACCCGCATTACTTTTCAAAATTCATCAACTCGGTTTCAAAGGACCCTTAGCTCATTATTTAATAGGTTTTCTATCTGGTAGTCGCTCTTTCCACCTCAGATGTCGATCATCAACCTCCACTCAGCATGTTATGAACAACGGACTGCCACAGGGGAGCTGCATATCACCAGTTTTATTTAACATCATCATTAATGACATGCCTTTCCGCTGACATGCCTGCAAATGTATCATTTACTCTTTTCGCGGACGATAGTGCAATTTGGTGCTCGGACAAAAACTACGAAAATTGTTTGATTCGGCTTCAAAAGGCCCTTGACAAAGTACATAAATGGTCCATCAAGTACGGTTTCAATTTTTTGGCCCCCAAATCTGCAACCATGATTTTTAGCAAATGCACTCCCTGCCCAAACCCAGATACACAACTTCACCTTGGACAAAATGACATACCTTTTGTACATTCATTTAAATTTCTTGGTGTAATCTTTGATCGTAGGCTTTCCATGCATCAACACATGAAACACATCCAGAACACATGCTTTCGCCGACTAAATTTATTTCGCTGCATTACTTCCACCCCCTTAGGAGCCGATCGTCGCACTCTTTTACAACTATATAAATCCTTAGTACTCCCCACCATTGAATATGGCCCGGTAGTTTATGCTGGTGCCAGCCCATCCTCCTTACACATTTTAGACACCATTCAAAATAAATTTATTCGTATCGTACTTGGTGCAATGACCACTTCACCCATCATCTCCTTAGAAGCCGAATCGGGAATTCCTCCTTTAGCTCTCCGCCGAATGCAACAAACACTTAGATACGCCTCCAAAATTCAGTTTCATGCAAACCACCCGACACACACGTCATTGCAAATTCTCCCAAATTTACATCATCATTATTTAGGTCCAGCAGAAAAGCGAACTGGACTCACTCACATTTTCTGAACAACTTCACTTCACTATTCCACCCATTACTTCTCTTTCTCCACCAACTACACCACCGTGGCAGATGGCCGAAAGACACATTCTATATCTCACCACCACTCCAAAATCACATCTTTGTCCAGAATATATCAAACAAAAATTTCACCAATTTCGGGCTCGTTATCACCATGTTCCTTTTGTTTTTACTGACGGTTCTAAAAACGCTAACCTTACAGGAAATGCAATAGTTTCGGGAGCGTACAAAAAACAACATCGATTACCAGACGGAACATCAATTTTTATCGCTGAATTGCATGCCATCCTCATTGCCCTTCGTTATATTCGTAATCGTTTCCTTTGTCACCCCCATGCGCAGCGTCGTTGTTTGTTGTGACTCAAAATCTGTTCTTCAATCACTTTCTTCACGTTCCTTTTCACGTCATTGCCATATTTCCATCTATGACACACTTCAAACACTTTACATGATGGGCGTGAGGGTCCGTTTCCTGTGGGTGCCCAGCTACTGCGGCATCCCAGGAAACGAAAAAGCTGCAAAGAAAATATACGACCTTCAATATACCAGGAGGTGCTGAGTTGACATCAAAAGTAACGATAAAGGTCACTCCTGACGATGGCCCCTGGCCGAAACATTGAGAAGTATAACCTTTATCGTTACTTTTTATGTCAACTCAGCATCTCCTGGTATATTGAAGGTCGTATATTTTCTTTACACGCAATGTCTAAAACCCAGGAGCATCTAAGAACCATTCTTCGTTGTATTAAAAACGAAAAAGCTGACAAATTAGCAAAAGAATCATTACAACTTCCAAACATTGAAGAAATTCCACCACATTTGACGCCATTAAATCATAAATACAGCAGAGAATTCGACATTTTTGGACACAAAACTGGACACAAAACTCAAACCATACACAGTTACGACTTATCAAACCTATTGCTGAACCATAGGCATCATCTTTTCCAAAAAGCCGACACGAAGAAAAAGTCCTATCACGTTTACGCATCGGCCATACTTTTCTTACACATCGATTTATCTACACGACTTCACCTCGACCATCATGCCCATCATGCAACACTCATATACCAGTTCCACATATATTACTACACTGCACACAATATCATGACCATAGAAAACCACTGATCGATTACTGCCACGCACACAACATGCCTTTCACTTTGCCATCACTGTTGAAGGATGATCACCCTTTTCTTATCAAGTTACTTTTAATTTTTCTGCGATAAACGAACTTGTTCCAGGCCTTATAAACTGACTTTTACAATTTAATACTATGTTCCTTTTCATCAGCGGCACGAAATGGTCTGGGGAGACCGAAGTGCCTAATGTAACAAATCGAATCATGCTATCTGAGATATATGAATACAAAATTTGAACAAAATGACTAGATATATTTCGATCCACCGTTCATTATCAACAGCGACTGCATTACTATGCCGACAGTTATAGTATCACTGTTGATAATGATTTTCTGAATTCATATATCTGAGATATCATGAGGATAACTTTATCATGATGGTGTCAATTCTCATGAGTTATCCTCATGATGAGAATAACTCAATCATGAGGATAAGGTTAACTCTTTACATAATCATACGTTTGGACATGTTCAAAACAGCACCAAACCCTAGACGAGTTAAATACATGGAAAATGGGGTGGACTGGTTAACAAAGCCAAAGCTGAGAAAGCTGGCTGTAAATCTTCAGCCACTACTGCGGAGCAGCGAAGTGTGCACATTTGGTTCGTCCTTTTTGCCAGAAAAGCGCTTCGCTCCATGTTTCTCAGTCCATGCATCTATGTGCATCCAACACAGAATAGCGCTGCTGACTTATTTATTCAGATATGTTATTTATTTACTTATTTCTTTATTATTTACTTACTAATTTAGTTATTTATGTATTGTGCTATTATATTTGTTTTAATATTTATTTCTGTATTTATTTATTATATGTGATCAGGTCGCCACACAAAATGAGGGCTAATCTTCCACCATTGTGACTACAGAGTACACAGTGTCAATTTCATGGCAAGTACACGCCAAAGCATACACACAAATACAAACGCGCTTGCGCACTCGCGCGCGCCCACTTGTGCTTGTGTTGACACGAGCATAAATATGCACATTCATGTATACACAAACACGCAACACGCATAGATCACACTCACATAGCACACCATGCATGCTGATGAGACGAATCAAGATGGGATGAGATGGGTCAATATGGTCCATCAAGTCAATCGAGTCCGTCAAGTGATTGAAGTCCATGAAGTAAATCAAGTACGTCAAGTCAATCAAGTCCAGTCAATATAGTGCTATTGTCAGAATAACCTTCGACCTTTTACTCATACTAACTGGAAGATAAATGAGTCCAAATTGAACTGTATATTTCGACGTCGTGTCTTTCTCAACAGTGACAGTTTGAGGGTGAGAAAACAAGTACGAAATGACGTGGGGTGTGTCACAGCATGCACTCTATAAACTAACGATCTCACAGCCAGTGGAATCCGATTGACATGACCTGATTTTAATACATGATATGTTAATATATAAAAACACTTTATGTGCTAGACATGGGTACTATATAAAGAAACAGAAAACATTTGTCACATCATATACCTACTCACTCCACTGCGCTGAATAATACTCATCGGCTACGACAAACGCGATCTTAACGTGTAGTTATGTGTTTTGATGTGCTCTGTAGCCTGTGTTTCTGGTGTCTGTACATCGGTGTTTGGTGCTGACGGTGTAGTGCGGTATGGGACCGGTGGCAACAGAGTCCAAGAAGATGTCTGGGTGTTAAGTGTTGGTCTACGGTTTCTAATTTCCAGTGATTCAACTATTTTTAGCTCCGCAACGTCTTTACATGTGCTTAACATTTCTATCCTGAAAGAAGCTGAGGTTATGGGTGTCTCCATGTGACTGTGGCGTGTGTGGTCTCCAATGGTGTGTTTGGTGTCCTATTTTTGGCGTCTCTTAAGTGTTCGTGGAAGCGCTCCCTGACGCTGCGTTTGGTCTCTCCAATGTACGTTGTTTTCATATTTCCCTGTTGACATAGTATGCACGTTATGACATATACGGCATTTTTTGAATGGCACTTTCCTTCTAAGCCTGCATGACACGTGTGGCAGTGCCTCTGTCCCCCCGGACGTGGTGGAGGGCACAGGGTAGACCTGGTGACGATGTCACAGAGCGTATTCCCACACTGCCATGCAACTCTCAAGGGCAAGCCCGATGATTTTACGACGGAATGAACTCTTCTGGTTAGCGTGTCGTCTAAGAAAGGTAAAGAAATGTAGGTTAGTCTATCATTTTTGTCTGCTTGCACTAATTTTCTACCAGGGTTTGAGATACTTTGCGAACCCTGTTTAGACTGTACTTGAAATTTAGTGCGTTGAATCAGTCTATGTGGATAGCCATTGTCTAGAAAGAGGCGCTCTATTTTAGTCATTCCCCTTTCCCGTCCAGTTCGAGTTGATCCTAGTCGATAAGCCCTAAGCATTTGTGAGTACAAAACAGATCTTTTCGTCTCTATTGGGTGAGCCGACGAGTAAGGGAGGATGATATTTGTAGCCATCGGTTTAACGTATAATTCTGTGTTGAAGTACCCTGTGCTTTGCACTGTCAGTAGGGTATCCAAGAAAGGTATTTGCCCAGAAGGTGACTGATCGGTTCTTTTACAGCTAAATTTCAAGGATGGATGAAAACTGTTAATGCGTTTGAGAAACCCGTCCAAAGCCTGCGATCCAAATGTAAAAATACCAATGATATCGTCGATGTACCTCATGTACGTCACCGGTTGTTGGTCTGGTGAGCTCAGAAGTAGTGATTCTACTGCGTCCATAAAAATGGTGGCAATGGGTGGGGCAATCCGACTACCCATTGTAATCCCATGCGACTGTTTGAAGAAGCGTTCGCCAAATTGCACAAAGTTATTTTTCAGACAGTGTTCGAGTAGCTTCTGGATGTCGTTTACCGTAAGACCAAACAAATTTATCCTATCTACATGTTTCCGGATCATGTTTACTGTTGATGCTATGGCCTCATCAATCGGTATGTTACCGTAAAGGTTGGCTACATCAACTGTAAAGGCAATGGATCCCCTTGGCATGCCATATGGAAATTGCTGATGCAACCGGCTTAGGTAATCATACGTGTTGCTCAAATGAGCTGGAACAAAGACTAGAAGCTGGTTTATGATCCGTTCCAGAACCCAGGATAATTTATCCAGTGTACGAGAGCAGGATGGTTTGATGGCGCGAATAGTCTGTTCGGGAAGTTTGTCTCTCATAGTCTGGCTTATGATGACTTTAGTAGCAGCTTCTAGCTTGCGTGTCGGATAGCGTATATGTCATAACGTGCATACTATGTCAACAGGGAAATATGAAAACAACGTACATTGGAGAGACCAAACGCAGCGTCAGGGAGCGCTTCCACGAACACTTAAGAGACGCCAAAAATAGGACACCAAACACACCATTAGGAGACCACACACGCCACAGTCACATGGAGACACCCATAACCTCAGCTTCTTTCAGGATATAAATTTTAAGCACATGTAAAGACGTTGCGGAGCTAAAAATAGTTGAATCACTGGAAATTAGAAATCGTAGACCAACACTTGACACCCAGACATCTTCTTGGACTCTGTTGCCACCGGTCCCATACCGCACTACACCGTCAGCACAAACACCGATGTACAGACACCAGAAACACAGGCTACAGAGCACATCAAAACACATAACTACACGTTACGATCGCGTTTGTCGTAGCCGATGGGTATTATTCAGCGCAGTGGGGTGAGTAGGTATATGATGTGACAAATGTTTTCTGTTTCTTTATATAGTACCCATGTCTAGCACATAGTGTTTTTATATATTAACATATTATGTATTAAAATCAGGTCATGTCAATCGGATTCCACTGGCTGTGAGATCGTTAATTTATAGAGTGCATGCTGTGACACGCTCCACGTCATTTTGTACTTGTTTTCTCACACTCAAACTGTCACTGTTGAAAAAGACACGACGTCGAAATATACAGTTCAATTTGGACTCATTTATCCTTCAGTTATTATGAGTAAAAGGTCGAAGGTTATTCTGACAATATTATTAACAATGCTCAGTGCAGTGCTGCATAATCTTCAATATAGTGCATCAAGTTAATCAAATCAATCAAATCATTCAAGTCATTCAAGTCAATCAGGTCAATCAAGTCAATCACGTCGATCAAGTCAATCAAGTCAATCAAGTCAATCAAGTCAATCAAGTCAATCAAATCAATCAAGTCATTCAAGTCAATCAAGCCATTCGACTTAATCGAGTCAATCAAGTTAATCAAGTTAATCAAGTTAATTAAGTTAATTAAGCTAATCAAGTTAATCAAGTTAATCAAGTTAATCAAGTTAATCGAGTTAATGTAGTTAATCAAGTTAATGTAGTTAATCAAGTTAATCAAGTTAATCAAGTTAATCAAGTTAATCAAGTAAATCAAATCAATCAAATCAATCAAATCAATCAAATCAATCAAATCAATCAAATCAATCAAATCAATCAAATCAATCAAATCCATCAAATCCATCAAATCCATCAAATCCATCAAATCCATCAAATCAATCAAATCAATCAAATCAATCAAATCAATCAAATCAATCAAATCAATCAAACCAATCAAATCAATCAAATCAATCAAATCAATCAAATCAATAAAATTAATCAAATTAATCAAATTAATCAAATTAATCAAATTAATCAAATTAATCAAATTAATCAAATTAATCAAATTAATCAAATTAATCAAATCAATCAAATCAATCAAATCAATCAATTCAATCAAATCAATCAAATCAATCAATTCAATCAAATCAATCAAATCAATCAAATCAATCAAATCAATCAAATCAATCAAATCAATCAAATCAATCAAATCAATCAAATCAATCAAATCAATCAAATCAATCAAATCAATCAAATCAATCAAATCAATCAAATCAATCAAATCAATCAAATCAATCAAATCAATCCGATTAATCAGATTAATCAGATCAATCAGATCAATCAAATCAATCAAATCAATCAAATCAATCAAATCAATCAAATCAATCAAATCAATCAAATCAATCAAATCAATCAAATCAATCAAATCAATCAAATCAATCAAATCAATCAAATCAATCAAATCAATCAAATCAATCAAATCAATCAAATCAATCAAATCAATCAAATCAATCAAATCAATCAAATCAATCAAATCAATCAAATCAATCAAATCAATCAAATCAATCAAATAAATCAAGTCAATCAAGTCAGTCGAGTCAATCAAGTCAATCAAGTCAATCAAGTCAATCAAGTCAATCAAGTCAATCAAATCAATCAGGTAAATCAAGTCAATTAGTGAAGCATGATGGAGGAGGTTGAGATTTTGATTTTGAGCAGTCGTGGCGACACATTTGACATGCTGGTTGTATAGTTTCACCGCAGTTGTATGTATTGCTGCTTTCCATGAGTATTCCTGAGCCGGGGCTGAGATAGTTGATGTGACTGCCTGGTGTCTTTGACCACATGTTAGCAGACGTGTGTCACCGCTGAGACAGGTGATGTGACTGCCCGGTGTCTCGGACCACATGTTAGCAGACGTGTGTCACCGCTGAGACAGGTGATGTGACTGCCCGGTGTCTCTGACCACATGTTAGCAGACGTGTGTCACCGCTGAGACAGGTGATGTGACTGCCCGGTGTCTCGACCACATGTTAGCAGACATGTGTCACCGCTGAGACAGGTGATGTGACTGCCCGGTGTCTCGGACCACATGCTAGCAGACGTGTGTCACCGCTGAGACAGGTGATGTGACTGCCCGGTGTCTCGGATCACATGTTAGCAGACGTGTGTCACCGCTGAGACAGGTGATGTGACTGCCCGGTGTCTCGGACCACATGTTAGCAGACGTGCGTCAGGGCTGAACAGGTGTTTTTTTGTGTAGACAAGAATACCCTTCTGGTCTTTCCGGCCAGACCATCACACCCCGCCTTCGGAGGGGGAGGGTCCTTAAAGACCCCCCGTCGAGCTTCAAACCAAGCATTGCACGAAAACGAGCCGGGTGCCATTGGAAAGGTCTCGACAAATAGGGCCTGCTAATGGTATTACTTCTTATTTCGAGATCATTTCGAAAATCAAAATAGTAGTTTTTTTAATTAAAAAAAACATTTTATATCTGCGTATTAGGTCAATTTAGGTTGTGCAATGCAACTTTGACACTATTTTGACCACAGCAACTAGAAATAGGCCATAAAACAGCGGTGTCTGAATAAGCTTAGCCCACATTGCGCACTTTCTCGTAACCTGACCTAAGGCCACTTGACGGAGGTCAAGTAAGTTGAATAAGGAACTTCTCTTGATGCTTCTGCATGCATGCCAAGGTAAACATTATGTTGCATGAACATATGTATTACGCAAATTAGGAAAAATAGCCCAAATGGACCCACATTTGCCATAACCTCAGGCCACCGACCTGCCATCAAACAAAAATCAGAGATAAACGTTTTGGAGCCACATACAAATTGCACTCACGTGCCCAAAGTTATATTTAAATATCTCTTCATGTGTATGAGTTACCGAACCTCAAACATTTTCGGAGGTGGTCCTCTTTGACTTGAGCTCCGTAAAGGACCTTACATGACCTGAGGTTGAAATTTTCACGTCAGGAACAAAAAGGATGAAGGAAAAGGTACTGAAAATTTTGCGGCACTGCGCCCGCCGTTTTTTCGATCTCACGGAAAAACCCTAGGGATTGGGGAATGGGTCATAAAAACACCCTCCCCAAAGCGGAGCGGGTTAATGAGACACAAGCCGAAATATGACACAAACTTAACTGTACAAAGCCATCCTAGCTGTTCTGTCTCCTCAGAAATGTGGTCGTATTTACAATTATCTGACATGACCAAAGCGGAAAAGTTAAAAACTTGTGCAATTTTACAATACACATTCCATTGGCGCTACCGTACACTTGCACACAGTACCTAATGTGAGACAGCATACGAACATGGATAATTCTTGGTAAGACGTTGGGAGGCAGGGGATGCTTAGCATGCATCAAAGCCACCAGAATGCTAAAACATCGGTCTGTAACATGGTGGTATTTTTCCCACGAAGGTTGTGGGTCCATCACGCCTAGATTTATATACTCTTAGAAACGCCAGCGCTTGGTCCATAAACTTCATCGATGGGACTTCTTGGATTTGGGTTAGCTAGCGACGACCGCCGCACTAAAGCAGCTCGATCTTGCTGTCATTTGCCATCATGCCACACTGGAGAAGCCAAGTGCACATTGCATACAGTAACTCCCCTAAAGCTAGATGCAACTCATGGAGCTTGCTGCACGGACCAGTGGTCGCCACCGGCTTGTCGTCGACATAGGTAGCTATGGTGACGGGAAGTTGTGAAGCAGGTGATGCGATGAAGCAGGTGATGTCATTGCTGACGATGCTGTAGACCAGTCGCCTTAAGCACGACCCTGGGAAAGCGCCTATATTTATTATTTTTGGTTCGTTATCATCAGACGTCGTCATGTGTCGATGTCGCCCAGTAGCGTCTGCATGCATATTCCACTTGGTGATAATCGTACACTTCGGAAACCGCTGGTGACAGATACCACGGGTCGAGTGTTCAGGCCGAGTGGAATATTAATCTTTGAGGAAAGCTGCGAACGGCAGCTTACCACATAAACTTCCTGGAGCCAACTATTCTCGGGGATGACTTGAAGATAAAATAAACTACGATTACGATGACCGATTGTGGTCGAGAAAAAGCCGCATATTTATGGTGCAGTTTTGGGTTCTTCGCTCCATATTTCATCTTATTGCCCACTGTTAGCTTAATATCAACGCCAGCACTAAGCTCTCCGCATCATCAACACCATCATTACTGAACATCGAGCAGGCTTCCTGGAGTTGATGCCGAGCTTTCGAAATCTCCGTAGCGCGAGCACCACCTGCTGTGAGCGAAGCTCCCCTGCACCCAACCGTCGGGTGTCACCTCCACCGCGCCCATCTCGTCTGACAACTGCGGGCTTGTTCCAGCCGTCGGCCACGAGACTCAATCGCACGTGATCGGCGAACCGGCGCGGCGGCGATGCGGAACACGATTCGACGTTCGCATTAAACCTCCGCTCCCGGCGACCACATACATCGCGGACGCCGCGCGATAAGCCGCGCTCGACGCCGACGTCGTTCCTTTGCAGTTGAGACGGCGACACCGAGTGCCGCGGCAATAATGTCCGGCCGGCCATCGACGACTCCGGATGAGGTCGTCTCACCACTCGGCAGTGTGTTGAAATTCTAATTGAAGTTTTTATATCAGCTGACTCGTCTGTTCGCCACTCGGTTTTGGCTTCGGGCCGTTTCGCTTGCACTGACACTTCGCTGCCGTCCATCTGAGTTGAGTGGGTGAACAGTGAAGCCTAGGAATGAGGTCGCGTTCACCGGAGCCAGGCGGGATCGACGAGTGTCCGTGACCTGTGCGGCGCTGTGCGGGAAGGAATGAGGTCGCGTTCGCCGGAGCCAGGCGGGATCGACGAGTGTCCGTGACCTGTGCGGCGCTGTGCGGGAAGGAATGGGTGGCGTTCGCCGGGCCAGGCGGGATCGACGAGTGTCCGTGACCTGTGCGGCGCTGTGCGGGAAGCATGCCAGTCATCTGATCGTCATGGTCAGTCATGGTAGGCACTGGGCTGATCGTCGCGACGGTCAGAAGTGCTGAGTCATGACTTTGTATTACCCTCTGTCGCTCCGTAACTTAGGTTAGACTGGCAGTTTGTCAGAAGCAAATGGCCGTGTTTGCCGATTAGCTACCACGTGAGTTGCCGCATCTGACAACTGTAAACGTTCAGACGAATGTCGCACGTGTTTCCTGATGCAATGCTTATGGAGTTAGGTGCCCCAGGGTGAAAATAGCTTGCTATTTCGGGAGCCATTATTTCGTTTTGGGCCGTGGACCGCCAGTATCGCGACTCGTGTTTCCGTCCGACCCGAAACGCAGACCAGCACCGCCACCCTAATTGTCAGGCCACAGACACAGGCCGGCCACCGTCCTGACTGTCCTGTGTAGGCCGGCCACCGTCCTGACCATCCGACACAGGCCGGCCACCGCCCTGACCATCCGACACAGGCCGGCCACTGCCAATACCATCCGACACAGACCGGCCACCGCCCTGACCATCCGACACAGGCCGGCCACCGCCCTGGCCATCCGACACAGGCCGGCCACCGCCCTGACCATCCGACACAGGCTAGCCATCGCCCCGACCATCCGACACAGGCCGGCCACTGCCAATACCATCCGGCACAGACCGGCCACCGCCCTGACCATCCGACACAGGCTGACCACCGTCCTGACCATCCGACACAGACCAGCCACCGCCTTGACCATCCGATACTGGCCGATCACCGCCCTGACCTCGACATTGACCTATTTGACACGATCTGAAGGTCAGCGGTTAGAAGTAGGTTACATTTATGTACTCCACGTACAGATGAAGAACGGCACTACTGAACGGTGAACACTGAGTTTCTCGACGTGGTCTAGAACAAAAGTTGGATGACGGGAAACATCTTCCTCCCCGGCAGAATTAGTGGCATGGTCTGCGGGTGGTAGTTGGCGAGTTAAGAAACCTGCAAGGTACTCATCAGAAAACAATAGTAACTGCAATGATGCGGCTTTATTACATTAGTTTTCTTAGGCACCTGGACGGTGACGGAGACGTTGGCAACTTCCAACCATCGCCAGGTTTTGTCTGAATGCAAAATATTCAGTGCGCCACTAAACGGCACGGAATAACCGCCGTCTAAACCTGCGGCTGCGATTTAAAACGCTGGCGTATGAAAATATTCCACCATCGGAGGCGCCGCTACATGAGCTGATATCCGCATCGTCCTCCGCCATCTACATCTACAGCTGCAGCTGGACCCGGTCGGCCACGGCAGTCACCCTCTATTGAAATCGCTGTCGTCTGAGCGGCCTGCTCGTCGACAGCACCGTTGGCGGTGTATTGGACGCAGGCTTCGCTTCGAATGTGCCGACGCACGCGTTTTACATTTCACGTCACCATTTATTGCTTCCACACAGAAGAACTGCGGCACACCGCAGACGACGTAGACAGTTCAGTTGACAGAAGGCGATAAAACCGATTGGATAGATGTGCTTGCGCACTTCGCATTGAATTGGATTAAGTTCTGAGAAAATGCCTGGATTCGGACCAGTTGGCGGCCTGGTCGGTCTGCCAAAGTTTTGCCACAGCTCTGCAATCTATAAACCTTTCAAACTGCAAAGCGTACACCATCCCGCAAATCGAGGTTGCGTGCGACACCTATATGTTGTTCGCTGAAGTGACCTATGCGTGCGCCTCAGCACATGTGACACACTGCCACATTTGAATCCGCCGATGTTGCTGGATGATATTTCCAAACACATTTCGATTCGGTCTAGAGACAACGGGCGACAAGGTAGAAGGCAGATACCCTCATATCCCGTCATGAGGATGCACGGCCATCACCAGGTCTTGGGGACTCCGGGGAATGACGCTTTCCCCCTCGATTTCTCTCAGTGCTTCTTTACGAGAATCCCCGGATTTAAGTCACAATGTTTTGCGGTCGTCGAATCGGACGGGGAGAACTGCCCCGTGCCCCCTTTCCCGTGACGGCGGCCTGCATGGGGGTGTATGCTTGTACCTCCAAGCATTTACCAGGGTCATTTTCATTCCTGTGGCGGGATTGACGCTTTGTTCAGTAGATGTTGATCGTACTTCAGTTTAATTTGGATGGCTGGCTCTCGCACTGATTTATACGACATGAGCTTCCACGCAATCAGCTTCAGTTCACATGTGGGCAGCTGCCATTCAGAGCGTCTTCATCCGCCACCAGGCTGTCCGCCTGTCAGATTGTCAGATTGTCACGAGGACAGTTTTCAGAAGCTCATCAGACATGAAAGCAGCAATGGAATTTGTTTTCCCGGAATCCCGAGTTGAGTGGCTACTGTCGCTAAGTCGCCGGCGGATGGGCCTGCCATGTGGAATGAATGTTATCGGTGACAAATGTGGCATGAACGCATGTACACTCTGGTGCATCGATAATGGGTACGACATCTTCTGGGAATGCCAGACAACGATGTGCTGATGTTGGCCTTCAGGAATGGTGGCCGAACATGGCTTTGGACACTAGACCGTTGACTTCGAAGGAGTCGTCAAGGAGGTTTTTACTGGACGGGAAGAGGGACCACAGCGCGAATCAACAATATTGACAACTATATTAATGAAATACGATTACTGGGGTGGGTGAGTGTGGATCTAAATGTGATGTGACGAGCACATTGCGATCCGCACATTATATTTTAAACGATAACCTGAAGTTTTCTACCATGAGCCATCCTCAAGAGTAATGAGAAGTGTGATTCCCTTGGTCGTTCACAAATAGCACAGGGTGCATTAAAAATCGCTCTCATTGTCACATGCAAATGACGTAGTAATGACGTAGTAATGACGTAGTAATGACGTAGTAATGACGTAGTAATGACGTAGTAATGACGTAGTAATGAAGCGGGTAGGTGTCGCCGACTAACAGATACCTACCAAAACATGAAGACATGTTGGCTAATACAGCCAATACCAGTTAAGCGCAAATGACTACGTTTCATTTTGAAACAATAACTCGTGTATGTTATACTACAAGCGAAACAAACTCACACACACACACACACACACACACACACACATTATATATATTTATATATATATACATATCTCTAGAATGTGTATATATCATTATGTCAGCGGCGTGTACGTTGGCCGCGGCCATTGTGCTGGTCTGTACGCTGTTGATCCATCACATAATGAGAGGGTTGTCAGGCGGGTCATCGACAGAGAGAGAGACAGAGAGAGAGAGGTCTTCTCCGGCTGCCGTCGGCCACTGTCAGCCCCCCACGCCACCCCTCCCACGCCGACGGATAGATGCGGGAACGTCGTGCACGACTGCACCGGGAAATGGGCGAATTTGCACGGGCCGCGTCCCTGATTATACCGGCGATCCGGTTGCTGTTTGGACGACCGCCAGCCGGGCAAGCGATCTGCAGAGTTATGCATTGTGGACGCGCGGCCGGGCGACAGTGGCAGATCAGCGCGCCAGACATCGACCGCCAGCTGCAGTCGGAGCTGGCAGCGCTGTGTCGAGTGACAGGGCGTGTCGAGCGGACGGACTTCCCAATAATTCAACCGGCGCACGAACAAATGCCGCCGAGCACATCATCGACAAGTTTGTTCGGAACTCAAACAGAACTATCCGCGGTCAGACTCGCCGATTTCTTAGCTGTCTGTGTCGTTCGGGTAGGTTGGTGAGCTTCAGTGTCGCTGTTGCAGACTGGTGAGCTTCAGTGTCGCTCTGGCAGACTGGTGAGCTTCAGTGTCGCTGTGGTAGACTGGTGAGCTTCAGTGTCGCTCTGGCAGGCTGGTGAGCTTCAGTGTCGCTGTGGTAGACTGGTGAGCTTCAGTGTCGCTCTGGCAGACTGGTGAGCTTCAGTGTCGCTCTGGTAGGCTGGTGAGCTTCAGTGTCGCTCGGGTAGGCTGGTGAGCTTCAGTGTCGCTGTTGCAGACTGGTGAGCTTCAGTGTCGCTCTGGTAGGCTGGTGAGCTTCAGTGTCGCTCTGGCAGGCTGGTGAGCTTCAGTGTCGCTCTGGCAGACTGGTGAGTTCAGTGTCGCTGTTGCAGACTGGTCAGGTTCAGTGTCGTTCTGGCAGGCTGGTGAGGTTCAGTGTCGCTGTGACAGGCTGGTGAGCTTCAGTGTCGCTCTGGCAGACTGGTGAGTTCAGTGTCGCTGTTGCAGACTGGTCAGGTTCAGTGTCGTTCTGGCAGGCTGGTGAGGTTCAGTGTCGCTGTGACAGGCTGGTAAGCTTCAGTGTCGCTCTGGCAGGCTGGTGAGCTTCAGTGTCGCTCTGGACAGGCTGGTGAGCTTCAGTGTCGCTTTGGCAGACTGGTGAGCTTCAGTGTCGCTCTCACATGTCGTTAAGAAGCCCGGCTGAGTTGTTGCTGGCAGACTGGTGACTTCAGTGTCGCCGTAGCATGACTGGTCAGGTTCAGTAGTCGTTCTGGCAGGCAGCGGAAGGCTGCTCAGTGTCGCTGTGACCAGCAGCAGACACTGGCTAAGACTCAGTGTCGCTCTGAGCAGCAGCTGGTAAGCTTCACTGTCTGCTCGGACAGGCTGGTGAGCTTCAGTGTCGGACACTGGCAGACTCAGTGAGCTTCAGTGACAGCAGCTGACAGACTGGCTAAGCTCAGTGTCGCTGTGACCAGCATGTCGTTACACTGGCCCTGCTCAGTTGTTGCTGGACCAGCAGAGGACCACCGCGCTGCTCAGTGGCTGTGACCAGCAGCAGACACTGGCTGCTCAGTAGCAGCGGCGAGCAGCGGACACTGGCTGCTCAGTGGCTGCGGCGAGCAGCGGACACTGGCTGCTCAGTGGCTGTGACCAGCAGCGACAGTTTGGCGGTGGCTTGCCGATACTTCCAGCTGTGCTCTGCTCTGGTTCGCCGTCGGCGCAGCGCCACTGACCTGTCTGCAAACCACTCCCCCCCTCCCTCTCCTCATCGGATCGTCGGGACCCACCATCGGCGCCGCACCACTGACCTGTCTGCAGACTCTCCCTCCCCCATCTTCCGCGGATCGCCCTGACATCATCTATCAGGCTGCTGAAGGTGTTAAAGGCATTTTATTAACTATGTTGCAACACAGCCTGTGCCATATTCATTTCTGAGAGTCCAAACGACCGGAAATTCACGACTTGATGCTACGAAGTGATGCGTGAAAGCGACGGCTCCGATGCTTCCGCTGACTGCCCATATAATGGGCACTTTAAGCTAGCTACAGGTAGCTGGCCTTGTTGCACAAGAGCGCTCATGCACAATTTATTCGTGACATCCGGAGCATAGCGAAGGAGAATGAGCTTGCAAAAATAATGCGCGAGCCGAAAACTTTGTGCCTCAATCCCAAACTAGAGCAGACTAATCGACAAAAGGCTTGCGTTCGGATCTACCCGGACGGCAAGGAATCTTCAAGAATCTATGCCCCGTCAGAACGACTCCATCCAGTTAGCCGTTTGGAGCCGCCCGGTCGACCAAGAATCTATCGGACACTCGGTGGGTTCTACCCCGGGTGGGCAGAATATTTCTCGCATGCTTAGTCGGTGGCTGCGATCGTTGCGCTTTTGTTTTTATGAGGTGCGTGTTCCACGAAAGCGTCGATTGAAATTGGATCAGCATGCGGGCTGCAGGGACATTGTAGCGAAAAGACAGTGTCGAAAATCGGATTTTTTTGCACCGTTTTTGCAGTCGCATAATCTCTATATACATCCTTGCAGCGAATATCACTGTCCATAATAGCCACTATACGTGGAGGGCATGTATTGTGAAATAAATAAATAAATAAATAAATAAATATGACTCACCAACACATAAACTAACCACCGGCAGAATATAGTCGATGCTCCGAACGCGGAAATCAAAATTCTATCGAACGTCCGGCAGATTCGGTTTTCGCCCCGGCGGCCCCGAACGCACGCTAGAATCGGGCCCGCTTCCAGCGCCCACTTCTCACCGAATATCCTTGCCAACCGCATGTCTGCCAGAAACTTAGCTTCTTATCCTCCATAGTTTATGGCCTTTCATCGGTTGCCACACGCTACCATTAGCAACCGCGTCTGCAGTCTTGCTCGAGGACCACGATAGCCTGATCATGACCATCAGCGGCGGGTACCGTACCGCCTCGTCCCGCCTCGCCCCGCCTCGTCCCGCCCCGTCCCACCCCGCCCCGCCCCGCCTCAGCGGTCCCGGGCCCCTTTGTCCATCCGTACCGTACCGCCCCGCCTCGCCCCGCCTCGCCTCGTCCCGCCCCGTCCCGCCCCGTCCCGCCCCGTCCCGCCCCGCAGCTCAGCCGCGCCGTTTTCTTCTCGTGTCGGGTGTCGGACGAAGATCGCAATGGCCGGCCTGCCGACCGTCCTCTGGTGCTGGCCGGTGCGGACCTGCACGCCCGCGGCTGGACAGCAGGTCCGGATCGCCACTCCGCGGCCGGATGTCAGGTCCAGTTCGTCACTGCGCGGTTACACCGCCCCCGGCAGAGCTCAGCAGGCGGCCGGACGGCCACCGCATCGCGCCAATGAAATTCGACATTGGATCACGCCTGGGGCGCACCGGCGGGGCCGGCGTCTCTGTCTCTCTCTATGTATATATATATATATATATATATATATATATATATATATATATTATATTATATATATATATTATATATATATATATGTATATATATTATATATATATATTTTATATATATATATATATATATATTATATATATATATATATATATATATATATATATATATATATATATATATATATATCTCTCTCTCTCTCTCTCTCTCTCTCTCTCTGTCTCTCTCTCCCTCTCTCTCCCTGTGTGTTCAGCAGACGGCCTCCTGTCCGCCGAACTGAATCGGCTCGGGTCGGCCAGAAATTCAGATAATGGCATGTAGATGGCTTCGCCGCACAAAAGATCTTCAACACAATGGTCGCGTCAGGAGATTTCCGCCCGCGACGTGTCGAGATCAACCGTGGTGCAAGAGAGATAGAGAAAGAGAGAAAGAGAGAAAGAGAGAAAGAGAGAAAGAGAGAAAGAGAGAAGAGAGAGAGAAAGAGAGAAAGAGAGGAAGAAAGAAAGAGAGAAAGAGAGAAAGAGAGAAAGAGACGGAGACGGAGACGGAGACGGAGACGGAGACGGAGACGGAGACGGAGACGGAGACGTAGACGAAGACGAAGACGGAGACAGACGAAGCAGACGAGCGGAAGCGAAGACGAAGACGAGCGAAGACAGAAGACGAAGACGAAGACGAAGACGAAGACGAAGAGCATGCAACGACCAGTGTCATCCGCACCGGCTGTCGAGCATATTTGGGTGAATGATCTACAGTTGATGGCAGTATCGACCTGCAACAGCCACGCTGTTCGATCAATAGTGATTTTCCATTAGTTGATCGCGGCAGCGCGTGTCTCGTGGATGAGCCGTGCCGATTCTGATTGATCGATCGCCCTCATGTTTAATGCATTTTCTGTGTGGGAAACATAAACACCGCCATGCCAATCTAAGAGCAGCTGCATGGAGCTTGTCGGAGGCCGTGTCAGAGGTTTATTTAGCACACGTATTGGGAAGGTTTGGAGCATAACAGGCAGTGCAGCGGGGAAGGAGTATTCGTCTCACGCCTCCCTGTTTGCTGCACCGGAAACGTTGAATGACTGAAGCACGATGTGGATCTGCCTCGTAGTAATTTTTAACGAAACTAACGTCATTTTAAAAGCTCGACATGTGATAGGTTGTCCAGTTCAGCTAGGATAACACCATGTATGTCATTTCCATGCAAAGAGATATTGACCTGGCCATGACCGGGTAATGACAGGGAAATGATTGGGTAATGACCAGGTACACACAGGATTCGAAGTGATCGAAAGTCCAGCTACCCACGGGGGAAATTTATAACTGACGAGGTAAGCACTGAAGCCATTTCAGTCAAAACGTCTGGACAAAAAACGGAGCTCATTTTTTAAAAGATGAATATGCATTGCCAGTGTGTTACTTGTGTTAACCTTCCAGTTCTTTCAGAGCTGGGAAGTTAAAAGAAAAACAAACCTCATGCTTTAACCACGTGTTCCGTTCTAGTATGGTATATCGCTGCAGTCGTTTATTCCCCGTTTTGTCTGAGGCCGAATCTCTGGGACGACGTCCGTTCCAGCCGCTTATCGCTCGTCACTCGTCAGGGCTGGTGCTTCTCCACATCATGGACGACGCTTCCACTGTGTCCTCCGAAGCGAGAAGCCGATCCGATCTGCAGCGGGTCGGGGGGTCGAGGTCGGAGAGGCGGCAATGTGATATCGCTACATTCTTGACTACGCAAGAACAGAATACAGCCGGGCGAGCCGCAGCAAGCCGCGCAGCGACTACTGGTAGTTGGTTGCCTTGGCCAGCTCTGACAGTGCAATATTGGTATCAGAAAATGTGTATCAGAATATTTATATCAGAATATTTGTATCAGTATATTTGTATCAGAATATTTGTATCTATTGTATTAGAATATTTGTATCAGAATATTTGTATCAGAATATTTGTATCAAAATATTTGTATCAAAATATTTGTATCAGAATATTTGTATCAGAATATTTGTATCAGAATATTTGTATCAGAATATTTGTATCAGAATATTTGTATCAGAATATTTGTATCAGAATATTTGTATCAGAATATTTGTATCAAAATATTTGTATCAAAATATTTGTATCAGAATATTTGTATCAGAATATTTGTATCAGAATATTTGTATCAGAATATTTGTATCAGGGGTGCAGACCTGAAAAACAAACTTTGGAATGATAAATCAAGTTCCGTGATGAAGAGTCCAAATCACAGTATTGGGAGTTCTTGCTCGGCCTCGTCCAGGGAACGATTTTTGAAATATACGCCAGAGTGTGCGCTCTTAATTTGTTACTCGTGCTTGAGCGGGAACAATATTTTCCAAAGATGGTCCGTCAACATTAATGGAGCATGTCACAACATGATTTGTGTGTGTGTGTGTGTGTGTGTGTGTGTGTGTGTGTGTGTGTGTGTGTGTGTGTGCGTGCCGACTACCATACCTCTCCTATGGAAGGTGCATCCCTGTAACTGAGCATACATTGCTGGCACGTTTTGCCATTTGAAGTGCTTTGGAAGTTACATTAAGAAGTGGAAACAAGCAAAAAGCAAAGCGAAGCAGGAGCTCAATCGAAACGTGATCTGTGTCACGGAACAGAACACAGCTTTTATCCGTTGTGACAATCGGAAATTACTTCCGTGGTGTGGCGGTTGGCATGTCATGCTCGTAGTGTGGCGGTAGGCATGTAATACTCGCGGTGTGGCGGAAGGCATTTCATGCTCGTGGTGTGGCAGTAGGCATGTCATGCTCGTGATGTGACGGTAGGCATGTTATACTCGTAGTGTGGCGGTAGGCATGTCATACTCGTGGTGTGATGGAAGGCATGCGGCACTCTTGGTGTGGCGGTAGGCATTTCATACTCGTGGTGTGACGGTAGGCATGTCATCCTCGTGGTGTGGTGGTAGGCATGTCATACTCGTGGTGTGACGGCATGACCTGTCCCTGTCTGTGCAGCCTTCCTGTAGCAAGCGAACCTCTTAGGTTCACGGCGGCAAGGCATATATTGCAGCCGAATATCCGACATACACTTATGATCGGCTATTGCGTCTGGTGTGATGAATATGTGCATATGCTCAGCACAGCGTCAGAATATTAACTCCAACACTTCAAGATTTGTTCGCAGAAATCGTCAGCGCGTGATCGACTCGAAATTCGCGATCCGAAAATACACCCCAAGCCGAGCATGTGGAAACATCAGCGTAATACCATCCATTGATGGTTCACTTGGGCGAGCTCGAGGGCGGGTTCAGTGATATTTCATCGGCCAGAGTTGACGATAAGCGGACTGGCGCGGGCGCCATTTGTGCCGCCGCCGATCGACGTGTGACGCGCCCGAAATAGCCGCACCGCTCGCCCGACCGCTCCTCCTCGGCCAGCCTGGCTCGGAACGGCGAGCCGCCGCGCACCATTCCCGGCGGAGGGATCGGACGCGTTCGCGGCTGACGGCTCTGCTGCTTGTGGGGCCAGTCGGGTGGGGAGGGGGGGGGGGAGGGAGGAGGACCGAATTACACACCTGGTGACATCCGACCTGGTGTTTATATCAGCTGTCCGCTGCACCCTTGGACGGCGTGCAATAGGATCCTCCTTGGATCCTGGACTCATCTTGGGTCCTGCTGCCACGTCCGTCGACATTCAGCCGTGGTTGGACCCACCGAGCTGGGTGTGTCCGTCGACATTCAGCCGTGGCCGGACCCACCGAGCTGGGTGTGTCCGTCGACATTCAGCCGTGATCGGACCCACCGAGCTGGGTGTGTCCGTCGGCGCGTGCTGGCTCAGCGGAGGTGGTACCGTCTTGCCGCAATACCACCGCCGGATCGTGGCCTTTCTTTGATCTTCTTGATTGAAGATCGTGTTGAACTTTGCGCACGCTTAGGCTGACAGGATGTACCCACGATCTCGTCCAGACATTGCGCCTAACTGAGACAAGTCGGATGGAAATGGAAGCCGAACATTATATTTGCTCGCATTTCGGGTTTGGCGGATTTAATTATATCGGGATGCTTGACCGGGCATGTAAAAACCAACTACATTCCGTTATTTGTAGATGGAGCATGAACGGCACATTTACAGTCGCAAATTACATTAATATTATAAGTACATAAGTTGCAAATTACGCAAATTACGCGCGGCGATGCCAACAGGCGAAGTTTCGCTGTGCAGTAAGCTTAATAATGTAAGTTCCGGCCAAAAACCATCGATGTTGCGTCTCGGAAAGCTGACGTTGCAGGCTGGATGCCGGCGATAGGCGCTACATTCTTCAGCTATGCTGGATTTTCGTGTGCACATGGAGGTGGACGTTTGTCTGTTTTGTGTAGAGCTATCCTTGGCTGAATTGATGAGTGTAACTTTACATTTTTTCCACATCTTTAACAGGAAAAGTTGTGGTGTCTTACTCGTAAGGAAGTACAGCAGCGAATCCCAATCCCAGCTCCCACAACTTATCCCCTGCCTGCAGTTTTCCGCCGTTTGAGTTACAACTCTTTTACATATTGTGCATGGATTATGTCTCTGCCAACAACGAGCGAATGGCGACTGTGCTTCAGAATTAATTCCTCGGAGCATTTCTGTATTGTTTTTTTTGCCAGCAATGTTGCTCATTGCATGTATTGACACACTTCTAATTGGCTTTTACCAAGCTTCCCTTTTGTTTGGGTTGAAATTTGTCCAGGAGGTCTTGCTCATGATGCGGCGGTTCCCGATAGTTTCACTAGCACTGATGCACATTCTCTAGAAGAGCACTGTGCTAGTGTCCATTCACTGACTTAAAACTTACTTCGCCGTGTGCTTTCTTTGATGATAAACACTATTTCCCGTAAGCGAGCACTCCATCCTGTCACACTTCACTTTCCGAAGGATACGGATTCAAGTCTCACGTAAAAAACGATCTCAACTCAATCTCTATTCACCTCATATCGTATCTCGTATCGTAGCTCTCAATGGGCGTTGGATTCATCCAATTATCTCCAGTTGTGAAGGCAACTGTGGAGTAGCCCTGTTGGTCGCCATGCTCCTGAAGATAATTAACTTCGGTGTAGGCCGTTGGTCCCATGCTTCCGTAGATAATTAACTACGCTGTAGCGCTGCTGGTCGCCGTGCTCCTGAAGATAATTAACTTCGGTGTAGCGCTGCTGGTCGCCATGCTTCTGTAGATGTGCCGACAAAGACTTGTGCTACCGGCCCCAGGAGCCGCCGGTGACTATGCCGGGGGGGCTCGGGTGACGGTTCCGACAACAACCGACTACCGTGAACCATACGACGGCGGCATTGCATCCATGATGAAAACTGAGGTATGCTCTCAGTGTGAGCGTACACGGTTTAGACATTACGATAGCCATACCCCCAAGAAGCAAATTAAGACGGTCGAGGCGACCACCGACCGGCCACATTCCGCGGCAGTGCTGCAGTGAAGGTATACTGTGCCGCCGAGCACCGATCGGCCGCCGAGCGCCAAACAGGATGACTGGTTCTGAGGTCCATTCCGGCGGCGAGGAGGAAAAATACACCATGTTTTCGCCTGACTCCACAGAAGATAAGCCTGGAGAAGTTAAAGATTGCTCTTGAATGCAAATCTGAGCAGTGCATTTTTTTTCTTCACAATTTTAAGCTGAGGTAATAATTAACAACTTCTAGTGGATACGTTTTGAAACCCTTATAGGTTTTTGCCGAAGTTTGAGAGTAGAGTGTTTATTTGCCGAACATAGGTTTCTGAGAATTGAACACTCGCACATTTTCTGAGATGATAGCCTGTAAAATGTTTAGTTTTGTGCTTTCCTCACGTTCTATCATATCACTCAAACATCACTCATTCCAGGAGCCCAATGCTTTCAGAATCGTGTTCAGGCATTGATGGTCAGCGTGACATCTCTGCACACGTTGGTGTGGCATAATCCCGGGCGTCGAACTCTGCATGAGCTTGGATACACGGTGGCAGATGATCAAGGTGGCAGATGATCAAGGTGGCAGATGATCAAGGTGGCAGATGATCAAGGTGGCAGATGATCAAGGTGGCAGATGATCAAGGTGGCAGATGATAACACGGCGTCACAAAGGCCAAGAAAGGCGTCACGCAACGGCCATTGAATTCCAGCGACTTCTCAGCATGTTGTTACTGATGGATGTGTGTGCTTGATGGGGTGGAATTCAGGCGCTCATAAGGGATATCTGAGAGTCACGGTCTAAACCCAGAACCTCAGAATTGTTGGCTTCCTTTTTTGCGCTTCAGTGCACGCTGTGTATCTGATATTGCCATATCTGATGTTGCCATATTTGATGTTGCCATATCTGATGTTGCTATATTTGATGTTGCCATTATCTGCTATAAAGTTATGTTTGTAAGGTTCCTTTTTGTACCATGATGCCCCGCAACTAAAGCGAGCAGGTACGTTGACGGCTGTTGTAGATGTCGCTTGGTGATGGAAACCTTCAAATGGTGTCACCGGCGGTTGTGGAAAACGCATTGAAGGAATAAATGTTGTCAAATGTAATGGGTTATCAAGTGTGATATATGAAGTGCTCCGGAACAAGCCGGACGGTGGTGTTTAAATGAACACTATGCTATTAAAAAGTATGGTACTTCGCTCTACACCCGAGTAGAGCGAAGCCCTTTCGTCCGCCCTTATCACTGAGCAAACAAACACGCTATGATCGTAAATTCGGCAGGAACACAGCTTTGGAACTTGAGCTTACTTCACCAATACAAGCGTGTGGAAGCCCGTCAGCCCTTTTTCCCACCGCTCAAAGTTTAGTACAGATTGAAAACACCCCTGCAAAGACTATGTTCACGACCGTTCTGAAACTGGCCGTGAGCTCACCACCGATGATGTAAACTCACTCCTGATACCCTAGTTGGACAATTGAGGGAGATGGCGGAGAACCAGGGACACTAGCGGAGACACTGGCACAATAGCGGAGAGGCCGGGACGATGGCGGAGAGGCCGGAACAGTGTCGGGAGAACCGGTCACAATAGCGGAGAACCATGGACAGAAGAGGACAGTCATTAGAGCTCTCGGAGAGCTCAAGGAGCTGGCGAAGAAGCGGTGGAGAAGTTAGACAACTGGCGGGGAATCCGGTGCAGTGGTGAAGAAGCTGATGAGCTGACAGATAACCTGAGACGGTGGCGAATAGAAAAGGGAGCTCCGAGGAAGTGGTGGAGAGCTAAAGGAGCTGACAAAGAACCCGGGACGGTGGCGAATAGGACAGGAAGCTCCGGGGAAGTTGCGGAGAATTGGCGGAAATCTCGGAACACCGACTGTGATCTGTCAGATAACCGGATACAGTGGCAGAACAGTGTCCTGCAATTCATTTTTCTTCGAATGGAAGATAGCAGATGAAGATGTCAGAAACCCTGATGATGCCGAAACAGGATGGCGATGCGATACGAAAAAATGCAGACAAAAGGTGATGTTGACAAACGAACAATCCCTGCAAGATTGTGATCACAGAGATGCCAACAATCGCGTTCGGTGAAAAACAGTTACTACAATTGTATGCTGTGGAGTTTATGACAATCAATTCAGGAACTCAAAACTCTGTTGATAGAAGATAAAAACCAGTTCCTGATAGGTGTCGGTTTCTACGCCAATTTCTGAATTCCACGACATTGTGCCGGGAAGCCCGGCAGAGTGGCGGAGAGCTCGGGACACGGCTCACCGTTCGCCACGCCCCAGGCGAACCGGTGCTGCTCAACGCGCGACGACACGACGTGTTTTTGCGGCGACGTCGGCGCGACCCCGACGACACCGACGACCGCCGAGATCGACACTAACCCCGGCGGCGCTGTTTTTGTCGCTCCGACTGCATACAGATGCGTCGCGCAGCGGACCAGTTAGCGGTCCAAATCAGCTCGGCGAATGCAAATGGGTGATAAAGAGGTCGTCCGGACACCGGCTGCCCGCCTCGCCGGCTCGCGCCGGCCATCAGCGCGCCACGTCGCCGAGCGTGGTCGGAATCGGAGAAATCGGCGCCGGCGGGCGCGACAGGCGCACTGGGAGTCGGGGATCGCGCGGCAGTCGGCGCGACCGCGCTCCGATGAAAGTCGGTCGGTGGTGGGAGCTCGGAGCCTCGACTGCGTCTTCATGTGGAGCCATTGTGCTTGGAAATGGGTGTTGGCTTGTCTCACCGAGCGCTAAATGCCAGTTTGCCTTTTGACGCTTTTGATTTGCTCGCAATATTTTAAACTTCATTTTTAAAAACTATATCTGGATAGGAACAGTCATATTGTTGCATGCACAATCAAGGTGGGATTATGCTCTTATTGATCAGAACACTCCGCAATTTCTCGAATGAAAATGCTCCAAGTTTTCTCTCGAATACCACCACCATGTTTAATAATTGAACAAGCACCTTTCATAACGTTCACCTAAAATGATCGTAGCATTGTCATACGTACGACTCAGTTGATTCACACAATATCGCTAAGCATGAGCGATAGGTCGTCTTCTGAGCTCCCTGCCAATGCAAATTGAAGGCTGGGAGTACATAGTACGGGATTCCAGACATCATACGTCGTATAGGGCTCCCGCGTCATGGGCTTCCTCTCTCCTTCAATTCTGAAGAGAGGTATCCATCAGTATTGTTAAGGGCTCATTCCAGAAAGCTTATGGTGTATCTCGTAAGATAATGTCGCATTTTCTACCGGCATGAGACCTGCTGACAAGGTCAAGTATCTTAGACCAGGTGGCACTGACCGAAAATTACTTTCCCCATATCACAATAGACTACGGCAAGCAACTACACATTTGGCCGTTTTTTCCATCAAGACCATCAAAAGACTGACGCACGCGAGTTTTCAGGTTTGGACGCACTTTTTAGGCTCGCATCTTCTGAATAATGACGCTTTAGTTCCGGGGCCTGGCGTGAATCATCAAGTTAGAGTGAATGCGTAAACGAATATGAAAATAGAGTGCCAAAAGTTTCAGCAAACGACGTTGTTTTCATAGGTTGGAAGAATTTCATCATCGAACAATCATGTGGTTGAAAGTTAAATTTTCATCAAGCATTCAGGATCACTTTTTAAATAGCTTTAATATATTCCATTGCACTTGCGATTTTCAACACCGCAGCAGATCACACCCACCGAAAGCACCAACACTTTTTGACAACATCCTGACGTACCACATGATCGCCGACTCATCCTCCAGCCGCGGTGGTCCGAACGAGGGAGCTCCATCTTTCGGGAAAGCCAGGCTGTGAGACGGCCAACGTCGAACGGTCATCGGAACCAAATTAGTGGCCTCGCCCAGTGTGGACCATGACTGGAAGCTAAGCAAGGCTCCTCAAATAAAAAAAATCGCATAAACTAAAACAGCCGTGGATCCAGAAATGTCAACCACCTTGACCAGGACCTCCGGCGGAGCTCAGTACAGCCAATACTGCGCGTGCGAGCTCAGCTCAGCGCCACCACGAACGAAACCAAACGGAAGTTCTCCATTAGGTGCTGTCCGTGACATGTGGATTCCCCGCTACTCCCCCCCCCACCACCACCACACGCGACTAGGCTGTTCACGTGCCGCTCTGCATGCGCACGGAATAGGAAAACGCACCGGAGCGTGACAGCCAGCACTCGCCGGACTCTGCCAGCGGCCAACGACAGATCCGATCCACCACCTACAACAGAGCGCCGGATGCCCATTCACACTGGACGTGCCTGCCGGCTGCTGCTGGCAACAGCAGGGGATCCGCTCGACCGGCTGGAGTCCGCACCAGCTGGCAGGGAAGTCCCTTCGGACGCTGCTGCGCTAGAGGCGGGCTCAGCCGGCGCCGACCGGGGCCGCCTCGCGGGTCACCCGTGGAGAGGTGCGCAGGGGTCGCCGGGGCCTTTGGGGGGGGGGGGGGGCACGCCCCAGCCAGCCACCCGGCTGTCACGTTGTGCCGACTAGCGCGCGCAGCGCACTTGGTTCGCAATTCCTGCGTGTCGTTCACTCGGCGACACCCACATCGATCAAGCGCTGCCGTCCACCCCCTTCCACGTGCATGTTCACCCATTAACGTGCATGTCCACCCCCGTCCACGTGCATGTCCACCGCCGTCCACGTCCATGTCCACTCCAGTCCACGTGCATGTCCACCCCGTCCATGTGCATGTCCACCCCGTACATATGCATGTCCACCCCCGTCCATGGGCATGTCCACCCCCGTCCATGGGCATGCCCACCCCCGTCCATGGGCATGCCCACCCCGTCCATGGGCATGCCCACCCCCGGCCATGTGCATGTCCACCCCCGTCCATGGGCATGTCCACCCCGTACATATGCATGTCCACCCCCGTCCATGGGCATGCCCACCCCCGTCCATGGGCATGCCCACCCCCGGCCATGTGCATGTCCAGTGTCCACCCCCGTCCATGGGCATGCCCACCCCCGTACATATGCATGCCCACCCCCGTACATATGCATGCCCACCCCGTCCATGGGCATGCCCACCCCGGCCATGTGCATGTCCACCCCGTACATATGCATGTCCACCCCCGTCCATGGGCATGTCCACCCCGTACATATGCTTCACCCCGTCCATGGGCATGCCCACCCCGTCCATGGGCATGCCCACCCCCGTCCATGGGCATGCCCACCCCGCCATGGGCATGCCCACCCCCGGCCATGTGCATGTCCACCCCGGCCATGGGCATGTCCACCCCGTCATGGCATGTCCACCCCGTCCATGGGCATGCCCACCCCCGCCATGGGCATGCCCACCCCCGGCCATGTGCATTCCCCCGTACATATGCATGTCCACCCCGTCCATGGGCATGCCCACCCCGTCCATGGGCATGCCCACCCCGGCCATGTGCATGTCCAGTGTCCACCCCGTCCATGGGCATGCCCACCCCGTACATATGCATGCCCACCCCGTCCATGGGCATGCCCACCCCCGGCCATGTGCATGTCCACCCCGTACATATGCATGTCCACCCCCGTCCATGGGCATGTCCACCCCGTACATATGCATGTCCACCCCCGTCCATGGGCATGTCCACCCCCGTCCATGGGCATGCCCACCCCCGTCCAAGTGCATGTCCACCCCCGTCCATGGGCATGTCCACCCCCGTCCATGGGCATGCCCATCCCCGTACATGGGCATGTCCACCCCCGTCAATGGGCATGCCCACCCCCGTCCATGGGCATGCCCACCCCCGTCCATGGGCATGTCCACCTCCGTCCATGGGCATGCCCACCCCCGTCCATGGGCATGCCCACCCCCGTCCATGGGCATGTCCACCCCCGTCCATGGGCATGCCCACCCCCGGCCATGGGCATGTCCACCCCGTCCACGTATACGGAATGGGAGCGCCACCACCACCGGCTTTATGCCGTTCCACCGACAGCGAGACATGCTTTGTCGTGCTTGTCGTGAAATGTATGCGGATGCGAACGACATGGTGGTTCGAATTACGATTCCAGAAGATGCACAATAGCATTGACGTTCAGTCGTATCGCATGACCCTGCATCCAAGCGGGCTCGCTCACTTGGTGCTGCCGACAGACGAGCTACGACCACGGTCGAAGCGGCTCGGTGTTTGATCTTCAAGATTGAACAAAAGACGGCACAAGTTGTGCCTCCATTGGCTTCCATGCGGATTGTATAATTCAGTGGTCGGTAAACACGTGCGTCACTGCGACCAGTGTCCGCTCTTGCGACCGGTGAATAATTCAACTTTCGTGGAGCTCGGCCAACATTTCGCGCAATAAGATCAGCGGCGACAACCGCAATGGACGCCCATCGGCGCCCGCCCGCTGCCGAGCCTGTCGGAACAGGTACCTCGCGGCCCTCTCCTGTGCACTGGCAATTCCTTGCCATCCCTGAACTGGAACTGGAACTGAACTGGAACTTGGAACTGCACGGCGCCGTTAGAATTAATTGCAAAGTGGTGGATTCGAATTGAGAAATTATGCAGAAAATAACGTTGAACCGAAATAATCCCATTTGTTTATTCATGAATGGATGGGCATAACCAAACTGAACTACACTGCATAACTACTAGCAGTGGATGCGCCCAGATAATCAATGAATCGAAATATCGTGACTGGAAGGACGTGCAAAATGGAATTAGCTTCTCGTTGTCGATCAGGATATATTCCATGCAATTAGACGTCCAAAGCTACTGCCTCACTGACGATGGGTGCGCAAAATTAATGTCTTTATCCGTTTTGCAGGTGAAACTTTATGCCATGCTTGCCAGTCCTTGGATTTGTCAATATGGTCATCAGCATATGGTTTTGTCAATTCTGCTGTTTTTTTTTTCACCATACGATCTTTTAAGCTCAATTTAGGGCACAGTGTCCTTCCAAGATGGTTAAACGTTATTCGCACTGGTTGCAAACACCGTTTTCAGTCTCCAGAATGCTATATGTGTGGTAGTGCTGAGTATAATTCGGTTACCTTGGTATAATACAACAGCCCTGAATGTAAGTACGAATTGGCTACTTTGGTGCGCCCTGCTGGAAGCCAATAGTGACGCCGCAGCTGGACGTGCCATGCAATTCTTCGGCTGAAGTCAAGAAACAGCTCTTGGTAGGGGATGCAAAAAATTTGATGGGGTGTGGGACTTGTCTGCAGGGACGCCATTTCTCAGGATGGGCACCATTTCTCCTGTGGTGCGCCATTGACTGTGATGAAAATAATTCCAGGATTGGGGATGGGTTGGGTGTGCACTTCATCGTTCTGCGTGGACGCCTTTTCCAGTCAGAGGGGCACCGCATCTCCATGGGGGGGGTGCATGTTACCAGCTCCACCCCCTGTGTCCGCCAACGGCAATGCATAGGTAGGCCAGCTGTCTATTTAGTTTCAAAGGTGATGCAAACATGTTGCTCTGAGAGGTATTGATGGCAAGTTCAATATCTCATGGTACTCGGACTTTCTAAAAACAGGAGATTACATCTTTCATTTTCCTGTGCAGAAGACGGATCTAGAAGTAGTCTAGATCCGTCTTCTGCCCAATAAAATGATGGACATAATCTCCTGTTTTTAGGCAATACGGGATCAAGTTTGAGGTTTGGGCCTCCCAGACTGCAGCTGTAGGAACTCGTGCTCTGACAGCACATGCGGTCACGCACCGAACACGATCACGATCACGATCACGATCACGATCACGTTCACGAGCATGGCCACGACAACAGCAGGCGCAGCAGCATCAGCTATGCTACTATCATCGACGATTCGGCGCGGATGCTCGTCGATGCGCCGCACCCTGCGCCCATGGCTGATGGAAAACGGGACGGCCCGAGGAAGCAGGCGCATGCCAATGCTCGGTGCATAACAATGTTCGGTGCGTGGCCGCATGTGCTGTCAGAGCACGAGTTCCTACACAGCTGCAAGCTGAATAAAATAGTACATCATTACCGAGGCTAGCTGTAAGAGCTGATCACGACTTTCATCGTGAAAATCGCCAGCAGATGAGAAAATCAGCAACCGCCACAAGTTCAGCTAGAACTTCATAGTTCATCTCTTATTCCAACGAAAAATTTACATTTTTCTAGGAAGTTGGGGAAGGAAAATATTCAAATTAAATGAATGAATACTTTTCATAACTCGTGCCCGTTGCTCGGCGTCCTCTCGGCGAAAACAGCTCTGACTGACAGCCGCCTGGTTCCATTGTGATACTTTCCTCACGTCTGGCACATAAGCACTCATCTTCTCACCATCTTTTGAAATACGAGTCCGCTTTTACGACGTGTCTACTTTGGCCTTTCAGGACAGCCGAAAAGCCTTGGTGATGTAATAAGAAAAGATCCGGTGACACATATTCTTGGAGGCTCTCCCACCACCATGGAAGGATGCTCAGCAATCTAGCGTTTCTACGATGTATTTACTGCTGATTTACACAGCATATACACCCATAGATATAAGCAAAGCTGCACCTAATCGATTCCGCTATATTTCTTCAGCGCACTTCAGTGTTAATATGAGTGAAACAAGCAGACTAGTTACCAAAGACGTGAGCAAAATTACTGAGCATATCGGCAACCAGTGATGGCGTAAATAACTACCTGAAGAGCTGATCGATCGCTGCAGAAAGCATAATGGTGCTATATTAACTTGCGGACACGAATAGAGAACTTAATCCAGGCAAGCACTGTCCTTTCGTGAGTACGCGCACCGGCATTCACTGGCACTGACATGGAGGAGAAAGGCAACAACACTTTGCAGAATTATAATCTGTTGCATAAAGGTGATGTTGATGTTCAATAATAAATGAAGTTGTTGCTGTTATTAATGACTGTTGCTAACTTCGAAGGTTTGTATCGGATTTATGTTTAGCTGACGCTGGCAAAGTTAGTCTCGATGTATTTACCGGTAAATCAAAAGGTTAAGTTTAATTTAGTATGCCCAGTGGGAAAACATAGTCAGGATATTTTTTACCTTGGAATATCAACGGAATTCGGACTTTTGTGATTTGGAGGTCGTGTAGCGCACATATTTATACCGTGCCCTGATACGCCGAATTATCTAGTTTTCGGCATTGTCCCACTTTCATCCGCACGGAGGAGGAATACTGTTGGAGAAGTGTTCGCTTCACTAGTCTTGCTCGTTTTGAGTACTGCGGCACCAACCAGGCTCGACCTTCCTAATAAATTCGATGATTGGTGGCATTAAACTGGGCCAAACCGGTGAAGACGCAGGTTTTCGCGTCATTACATTGGAATTAGCTATCATGTAGCCAGCAATGCAGATATCTAAGCTAAAGTGTCTGGGGTGAGGTGCCGGTAGGGTCATACGTTGTATGCATATTATATGTCCCGGAACACATCAGTGCACTGCGTAGCTTTGTGTTAACTCAGACATTGAAATCAACTGGCGGTCTTAAATTAGTTTTACAAATGAGAGTAATTAGACCTTCCTGTTTGGTGGATTCATGTACGATGACAATAAAGGCCACGCTCTGGCATGCATCTAAGAGCGGCAGTCTCGCATATTCGGCTCGAGAAGTTCGTTGGAGCTACAAACAAGAACAAACGAACACAATCAACAGAACAACAACAACACGATCTGGATAACAAAATCCGGCAACAGCATTCCAGGTTGTTCAAAGTTTGGGATGCTTTCATTTGCTTTCGCGAGCGCCTCGATTCCAAATATGCTTCCGAGCCTGGTGATTTACCGCTGGCGGACAGAACCGCGTCTTCGTTTCTGTTGCATTATGACGTCACACCGAGCCGTCACACACACAAAAAACATTGCGTCATTGTATGACCAATGAGATGCGCGTGTAACGCGAGGAGGAACTTACAGGTGAGTTCCCGTGGTCGGTCATTCAATACGTTGCACCGTTGGCGTTACACGTCGACAAACTGGAATTTTAGCTAATTAACAATTCGACTAATTCTCATTGCGACTATTTAGCATTTCGATTGATTAACGCTTGGACTAGTTAACGATTCAAGTGATTTCATTTGGACAATTCGCATAGCACGAATTGATATTTCGATTAGTTGGCAATCGACGAGTTGGTGTTATGATAAATTGACATTAGGCTAACTTACATTTCGAGGAAATGATATTGGATTACTTCGCATTTCGACCAATTGTCATTTGACTAAATGTCATCACGACTAATTGATACTTCGGCTAATTACCACTTCGAGAAATTAGTATTCGGCTAATTTTATCTTGAACAGATTAACATGTGACCGTTTAACATCATACTAGCTGACGTTTCGTTCGCTTGACGTTCGACCAATTAGTATTCGCAACTTGCACATGCAGGCAAGCAGACATGCCGTCAGTTCGCCATTGGCCGTGCTGCGTTTCGTCTTTTTGTGATGTCGGCAAACAACATTCGACGCTTTCCCACTGAACGAGATAGCACTGTGCTACTGCCGTTTCGCAATTTGTTGTGCGGCATGACTGGTTTCGCCCACTCGAGGCCTTGTCGGGTCAGGCGGCATGGTATGGATCGTGAATAATGTGTGGGCTACTATACGGATTCAGTTGAGGACGTCTGAGTACGGCTCTGCCAGCAGAGCATCAGAGTTCAGAACATCAGAGTACGACTCTGCCAGCAGAGCATCATAATTCAGAACATCAGAGTATGGCTCTGCTAGCAGAGCATCAGAGTTCAGAACATCAGAGTACGACTCTGCCAGCAGAGCATCAGAATTCAGAACATCAGAGTATGGCTCTGCTAGCAGAGTGTCAGAATTCAGAACAACAGAGTACGGCTCTGCCAGGGCGACAGCACGCCGCCAGCTTTGCTTGCGCACCCTACATGCTGGCGTCATCTCCAAGCGCAGGGCCAATGGAAAATCGCATGCGATCCAACTGCACGCATACGAGCGGGCATCGTCCGGTTTTATTTTCCCGTGCGTTCTTGACGAGAGTCGAACGCGATCAAGGGAAGTACCGTCCCAAGTTTTGAATTGCTCATATTTAGTGAGTTACCGTATCTCATAAGATGCAACTACTCAACTATTATGCCATCGATAGCAAGCTACCAATGCCACCTATATCACCACACGACACCGTACCTACATTACCACCACACCACCCCATTGCACCTAAAACAGGCATGGTACCTGATAATCACTCAGAATAATCACTTGCCGTCCCGGTAGCTCAATTGGTTAGAGCGCTGGCCCACACTGGTCTCCCTGTCCTGGCAACACAGGGTTTGAGTCGCTTCACGCGCTCGCATTTAGCCCCCGGTTGGGAGGGTCAGTTGGCAGCTGGCCCGATGAGGCCGAGGGAGAGCTACCGGGCGGCCGTGTCGGTGCATTGACGCACGTTAAACTTGCGGTCAAAATTATGCCGTTGAACTGGAATTCGTGGATCGGGTGATGGGGCTAGGGTTCACGTAACAAGCTCTGCTTAGCAATAGGGCCCTGATTCATAAAGCCACCGCTGTAAGAACTCGGAATAAATTAGAAAACAAATATTAAGAGCAAGTGCGTACCACATACATCTCTTCCCCTCATTACTCTAGCGCAACCGCTTCCCATGTCCGTCGTGGTGTAGTGATTGGGATGTTTGGATGGAGCCCTGAAGCCATCTGCAGGGCTCCATCCGACTCCAGCTCCAGCTCCAGCTCCAGCTCCAGTTCCGGCTCCAGCTCGAACCAGGAGGGAGGAAGTTTTCGCAAAAGCTGTCCGAAAGTAAGACAGGGTCATACTTTTACAGAACATGCCCACCACAACGTGGTTACTTCTTACGTAGGCCCACGGTTACCGGCGTAGATACCGGCTATTGGTGGGTAGTAATGACTTTGTTTACCATTCATGATCCTTTGACAGGTTTGCTATTTATCTGGCGCATGTTTTCCAAATGAAATTATCTCGTGACATCGATGATTCAGCGAAGTTCCGGTCGTAAAGTGCAAAGTTGGTGTCGCCAGGGGAGAGAAATAGAGTGAGAGTGAGAGTGAGAGTGAGAGTGTAAGTGGAAGTGAAAGTGAAAGTGAAAGTGAAAGTGAAAGTGAAAGTGCAAGTGCAAGTGCAAGTGGAAGTGAAAGTAGAAGTGGAAGTGGAAGTTGGGGGTGGGAGAAAGAGTGGGAGTGGGAGTGGGAGTGGGAGTAAGAGTGGGAGTGGGAGCGGGAATGGTGGTAGGAGTGGGAGTGGGAGTGGGAGTGAGACTTGGTATTCTGCACTCTGCACTCACCGGCATCGCCGAGGTCACGTCGCCACGCTGCGTGACCTGCCCGCTCAAGCTGTGACGCGAACGGAGGCTCACCGTGGCGACATCACACCACCGCCCAACGGATACTTTTACGGCGGCCACAACACGTAGCCTTATACGTACGCCGGTGATGATGATTCACAGGCTGAGTTGGCCGCCACCGAGCGCTTACCACAACAGCTACCGCACATCAACCGCTGCAGCGAGCGGCGTGGCTCGACGCAGAACCACCACCCGCCCTCTCCCCCGGCAACCGCCACTTCAGAGAAGCGCATACCCGTCGCCCCCGTCGCTCCGTCGCCCATTTCCAGCTACGACACCGACAGCGACAGCAGCTGCTTCATCCGGCGTGACCGCGACCACAGTGATCCCGGCAGTCGTCGGCGTGACATTGTTGTTGCTCTGCTGACGACCGTCCAGTTTCCGGCGTTGTCGGTCACGGCTGCCGACACGATCCGAGACGGAAGTTGACAGTGCCGTCGGTGTGGCGCCATCGGGCAGCCTGTTGGCGGGGAGGGGGTGACGCTATCCAGACTAGCCGCTGGAGGGGGGGTATCTAGGCCGACTGCTGGATAGGGGCCGGGGTCTGATGATGTCGCGTTAGCCATGCCAACCGCTGGGGAGGGCGGGGCCTGGTGGTGTCGCGTTATCCAGGCCGACTGCTGGGGAGGGGCGGGGACTGATGGTGTCGCGTTATCCAGGCCGACTGCTGGGCAGGGCGGGGCCTGGTGGTGTCGTGTTATCCAGGCCGACTGCTGGGCAGGGGCGGGGACTGATGGTGTCGCGTTATCCAGGCCGACTGCTGGGGAGGGGCGGGGACTGATCGTGTCGCGTTATTCAGAGCAGCCGCTAGGGAGGGGGGGGGGGGTATGTGACGTCATCCAGGCTGACTGCTGGGGAGGGGCGGGGACTGATGGTGTCGCGTTATCCAGGCCGACTGCTGGGGAAGGGCGGGGACTGTTGGTATTGCGTAATCCAGGCCGACTGCTGGGGAGGGGCGGGGTCTGATGGTATTGCGTAATCCAGGCCGACTGCTGGGGAGGGGCGGGGTCTGGTGGTGTCGTGTTATCCAGGCCGACTGCTGGGGAGGGGCGGGGACTGATGGTGTCGCGTTATCCAGGTCGACTGCTTGCTGGGGAGGGGCGGGGACTGATGGTGTCGCGTTATCCAGGCCGACTGCTGGGGAGGGGCGGGGACTGATCGTGTCGCGTTATTCAGAGCAGCCGCTAGAGGGAGGGGGGGGGGGGATATGTGACGTCATCCAGGCTGACTGCTGGAGAGGGTCGGGGTCTCATGGGGTCGCGTTATCGAGGTCCCTCGCAGAGAGGGGCTTGGGATCGTGATGGCGTGACGTCATCCAAGCCGACTAAGGGGAGGTCGGAGGGGGAGGGGCGGGATATTCGCATTCGTATTCATCGCATGCAAACGATCTCGCTGTGTTTGTTGCATTAGGTTAAGCAGACTACCCCAAGAACAAGACCGAAGTTTCGCGACAACTGCAACAGTGTAAGCTCTAGACAGCACTTTAACTTATAATTCAAGAGAACACACCCCACTGCAAGGTGTACCTCAACATGGCCACTTGCTTTTGACCAAGCGCCATAAAATGGACATTAATTGAAAGCCTTTGATCTCCTCTTGCGTCAGCAACAACAAAGTAGCCAATCAAGGTCATCCACGACTGCAAAAGTAGATGTGAAAACACGACCACTTGCACTACCAGTTGTCCCTACGCAGTACTTCAAAATGGTCATTTGCCTTTACGAAATGTCACCAAATTGTTACCAATTGAAAGCCTTTGGTCTTTTTCTTGCGGCAGACGTTAAAAATGGTCAATCATTGTCATCTATCCAGGTCAAACCTGTTGTGGAAAAAACACTCCGTACTATAACGCATATATCCCGGTGCCGGCTGAGGGTACCTGAAATGGTCACTGCATTTGACTAAGCGTCATAAATCGGCCAGTAATAGAAGTACTTGATATTCTCTCGCGTTAGTCGTCAATACAAATGACCGATCGAATCAATTTATCGAGGTCAAACCAGTTGTGGAACAACAGCCACTTCGTACTAATTGCATATGTAGGCCAGTGCGGGATTAATGAAAATGGTCACTAGCCTTTGACGATCCGTCATAAAATAGACACCCATCGAAAGCCCTTGATCTGCTCTCTCGTCACCCGTCGACAAATCAGCGATCATTTATCAAGGCCAAGCCGAGGAAATAACCGCTTTGAGGTACACTGCAATGCGCCACATTCGTGCTATATGAAGTAGTCTTTTTCCCACAACCATTTTAACCTTGTTGGATGACTTTCATTGGCCATTTTGTCCGGCTGATGCAAGAGGGAATCAAGAACTTTTGGTTGGCATCTGCTCTATGTGTATCACTTTCGATCAAAAGAAAGGGACCATTTCGAGGTGCTCCGCACCATGTGTGATAGTGCGATGCACTCTTTTTACACAACTAACTTGACCTTGATAATTGACCTTCAGTAGCCATTTGTCGACGGCTGACGCAAGACAAAATTAAGGGCTTCAGATTGATGTCCGTTTTGTGACGTGTGGTCAAAAGCAGGTAAATAATTCGAGGTGCCCCGCTCAGGATTATACAGCATGTGTCATAGTACGAAGTAGTCGTTGTTCCAGAACTAGTTTGACTTTGATAAATGACATTCAGTAATCATTTATCGACAGCTGACGCAAATAAGGACAGAGGGCTTCGCTTAGTGGCTGCTTTACGACGTATGATCAAAAGCAAGTGACTACTTTGAGGTACATTCACAGCAGGTGTGATAGTAGCAAGTGCTTTTTTCCACAGCTTGTTTGGCCTTGATAGTTGACCCTGGTTGGTTACTGTTGACGAGTGATGCGAGATGAGATGAAGGGCACTCGACTGCTGTCTGTTTTATGACGCTTCGTCAAATGTGAGTGACAATTTTTAGGTACTCCGCATGGGCTCCATAGTATGTGCGATAGTACGAAGTAATCGTTTTTTCCACAACTGGCTGACCTTGATAGATGGCCCTGATTGACCTTTTCTTCACGGCTGACGCAACCGGAGATCAAAAGCTTCCGAGTGATGGTCGTTTTATGACGTCTGATCAAAAACTGGGGACTATTTTGAGGTACCCTGTTTTGGGCTACATGTGTGCTATTACGAAGTAGTTATTCCCCCAACTGTTTTGTCCTTGATAAATAATTTTGATTGACCATTTTTGCGGATAGCGCAAAAGGAGATCTAGGGCTTCCTATTGGTGTCAGTTTTATGACATTTGGTAAAAAGCAAGTGGCCATTTTGAGGTATGCGTGCATTGGCAATGTTTTTTTTTTATATTATGAGTCAAGTGGTGTGTAGAGGTTAAACGGTTAAACTTATGGGAAATTGACCTGGGATTTATTCTTGGGATGGCCTGTTTGACCCTATGCAACACACAGAACAAGATCGGTGGCATGCTATGAATAGGAATGTGAATATGTGTGCCAAGCTAACGGACATGGGGGTGGGGGAGGATGGTGTTATGATGGCTGGGCGCAAATGACCTGGTGTCGATGCGCCCTAAAACCAAAATAACTAACTAAGGATGGTGTTATGACGTCATCTAGGTCGACTGCCGGAGTGGAGCCGACTATAGCACGTTATCCATACCGATCGCTAAGTTAATGTGTGGCGCAGTTAATGTGTGGCCACACATTAACTTAGATCGCTAAGTTAATGTGTGGCGCGACTCTCGCCTGCTCCCTCTGATCCCCGGGGTGTTGATCCCGCTCGTCCGATCCCCGGGGTGTCGGTCGGCGACTCTCGCCTGCCATCCCGTCCCCCTCTGATCCCCGGGGTGTCGGTCGGCGACTCTCGCCTGCCATCCCGTCTCCCTCTGATCCCCGGGGCGTCTGTCGGCGACTCTCGCCTGCCATCCCGTCTCCCTCTGATCCCCGGGGCGTCGGTCGGCGACTCTCGCCTGCCATCCCGTCTCCCTCTGATCCCCGGGGCGTCGGTCGGCGACTCTCGCCTGCCACCCCCCCTTCCTTGATCCCCGGGGCGTCGGTCGGCGACTCTCGCCTGCCATCCTGTCCCTCTCTGATCCCCGGGGTGTCGGTCGGCGACTCTCGCCTGCCATCCCGTCTCCCTCTGATCCCCGGGGCGTCGGTCGGCGCGGTGGCGACCGCGGACGCTCCGCCAGTGCGAGGCGGTGTGTGGCGGGCGGCAGCCGTGTCGAGTTTGGCGGGTGGGTGAGCAGCAGTCGGCTGCCGGGCCGGACGCCGACATATGCCGCAGGCGGGGTCAGGGGACGAGGCGATCCCTCACCGTCGGCGGGGCTGCTGGGGCTGATCTGTCCGAGCCGCGCAATAATTGATGAGCGGATGCAGGTTGGCCGAATCGCAACGTGCGCCGTCTGGCTTAGCGAATCGTGCACCCATTTTTTTTGTGGGGGGGGGGGGAGGAAACGACAGCCCTGCCATCGGGTTTTCAAACTTTGCGAGTTTGATGCTTCACCGTTGCGTGCTCGCCGAAGGCACTCATAACGTCTGTGTGCGATCCGCTGATCGCTGCACGTTAGTTGATGTTTTGTTTCCGGCCGACGAGCATGTTTATGCATGCTTGGTCATGCAGCATTAGCCGACGCGTCACCACGGTATCGCCCAGGTGCAATCGATGCACTTGAAGCAACTGCTTGACTCTCTCTGACAGTGAGGCGGTCGTGGTCGGTGATTTTTTAATTTGTTTCATTCGCCATCCAGGGTGCGGCTCAAAGTTTTCATTGGGATAAGTCCCAATGCACTCTTAATCCGTTAGCGCTATGCACCAGCGATTCATGCAACAGCTTTTGCATGATCTAACTTCCCAACACAAAACACGGCTGCGGTGGCAGCGTTCTAGTCTGTGTTCATTCCTTGCATTCGGCAGATGCATTCAGAACTGAAGAAAGCACACTTCTTCTCCGATGGTTGCGCTTGGATATAAAAAAACACCCATAGCCTTGCAAATATTTGTAGCCACCACAATTATTGGAGTATCAGATGTGAGTGATTTTGTTTCAGCAACCGAGCACGTCAGGATGCATGCGATGACATTAGTGGGTCGGCTAAGCGTGCGGCATATCTTGTCAGTTTCGAGCGGCCATTAGACGGGAAAGTCGTAATCTTTCAGCATTCCTTGAAAATTGCGAGTCGAGCCTGAACACTAAGATTACAAGTCGCTTTGTTTCAACGTCCGAAATGTGTAGTGTGGCCGATAAACTTGCAGCTTGGTGACGTCAATCGCTTCCCTTGAAGAGCATAAAGAGACTTCAACGCTTTGTGTCGTTAGATAAAAAAGAGCGTGATATCGGAGACGATAATATATCGTCGGATGTAGATGCGGGAGCTTGGTACGCTAATTGCTACCGTTAAAAATATGGAATAAATGTAAAAAATGAATAATATGTATAATATGATATGTATAATATGTATATGTATAATATGTATATGTATAATATGTATATGTATAATATGTATATGTATAATATGTATATGTATAATATGTATATGTATAATATGTATATGTATAATATGTATATGTATAATATGTATATGTATGTGTATGTATGTATATGTATGTATATGTGTATGTATATATGTATGTATGTATGTATGTATGTATGTATGTGTATGTATGTATATGCATATGTCTGTATAATATGTATAATATGTATAATAATATGTATAATATGAATAATAACAAAAATGAATAAATGTAAAAAATGCAAAAAATGATAATATTATTTTCTATATACACTTCCTCCGTCACCTCAAAACATCGATGACCAGTAGCTTACGTGTATGACCCCTGAGACATGGAAAACCACACATTTCATAATCGTAATCAAGGCCATCGATAACCACATAAACCCATCTTAGTCGACATTGGAGGGGGTGTGGTGAACATGCCTTGGCGATTTGTCCCGGAACCGCCCAACAGTGCCATACGCGACAAGCTGAGATCAGCCGAGCGACCTGCATAAGTCGATGCATGCTGAGATTTGTTGTTCACGAAAGATCAAGGGGCACATTTTGTTGCATGAACGAATGCTGTTATCAGCGAAAATGTGGTATATTTTCAAGCGGAAGGTGGTTGGATTTTGGAAAATTGCACAGCACCTCTTTGGTCCTGCACGACAAAATCGACGTCTCAAAATCGTCGACGACAAAATCCCTCTCGCTCCCGATCCGAAATCCGTCGTCGTTGTTTTGCCATCTGGTCATCACAATCCTCAGCACAATGAGGAATTCCTCGAGAAAACGCATTTTTCCACATGAGTGACAACAAATTGACGTCAATGCCAGCTACTACGCCGCCGATAAAATAGATATCCATCAACCCGCATTAAGCGCAGCAAAACAAGCGATGCGCGAACCAACTTGTGTGACCACAAAGTGAAGTGCAAACCAACGAACATGAAGGCAACTAACGAACTCAACCACACCGATTCTATTCAGACGCACTGCGATTGTCGCTGCTGGCATTGGCAGAGCTGCATGAATGAATGCTGTGGATAATCCCGTTTCCTTCCTCTCGGTGTATGGCCTTCCTCTTCGTTCCTCCTCTCGGCCTTCCAAACTGCATATCCTGATTTTGTCCAGCCTAATGCTGCAATCTTTACCCACTTTCCCTACCAAGAGTGTCACTCGTCACGGACTGCACCTCTCGCTGTTGCACACCAGCTGCTACCCTTTGGTACGCTCTAGCTTCCTTCGCGCGTGTGTGTCGGCCCACGCGCGTTGCCTGCCACAACAATTTGCTGCATCCGCATACACGCAGTAAGTCAAATAAGCCAATAGCATAGCAGGTAATCATGTTGTGGTAGATATATGGAATAAATAGCTGAGTATTATGGCTCATCGACCAAACCCGGTTATTGCGCGTCCACCCAGCCAGTAGTAATCTTATCAAGTAATGGTGGGCTGGTAAACATCGGGAGTTGTCACTGTCCAGTCCAACGACAAACGCTACCTGGGAATGCAATGGAGCCACGCCTGCATGGCTATCGTTGTGAGCATCGTTTTGTGGCGCTGGTTTGGGAGCGGGCAGACCACACAGTCTGTAGTTTATAAGGGTTGCTTCGCCTGGTGATGTCAACCTTCGCCACCCGAGCGGGTGGACGGACGGATGTCACCCTCAGCGGCTGTCTTGCGGCCAGTAAACGTGCTGCGCTGAGCTAAGCTGATGGTGCATCCTTAGCCGATCGTTTGGTAAACATTTATAGTCTGGTAACTTTAGACCGCATCGAGCATCATTTCTGAACTGGTAATTTGTGGCATTTATGCTTAAGTCGTAGCTATGGCCCCTGTTCTGATGCAGGCTATGTTCTCCGATGATCAACACTTCATGCTCTGAGATGTTCTCAGAGCACACCATCCTACCGTTGACCTCTGAAGACCAAGTGAGGCTACTGACCACGATTGAGTTCAGATGATCTTTGTGTATACAATGTGTATTTTATAACATTGTTACGACGTGGAATGAAATCAGCGGCCCATGTTTCCTTCAAAGTCCAAAGAAGTCGAGCTTTTACCAGCCATTGCATGGTATGACCTGTAAGAGTCTGACCTGGCCTGGCCAGTTCAATTTGCACTTTGCAACGTCAAATGAGATATTGACATATTTGCACGGATCGAAGCCACGCATCACGGTGTGTGGTGCGGTCCCGGCCGGCAAGGTTCGACGCAAGATCCGGCTGAATTTCCTGACACCAAAAGTTTAGAGGAATCTTGAAATTCGACCTACCCTCGCGAATGGCCACGTCTGGCATCAGCAGTCTGATTCCATTGGATGCGTCTCGTGACATCCAACGCGCCGTTTTTGTTCGCGTCTGTATCTTAATGAGGGGGAAATGGCGGCGGCGTGGCAGCCACCCGGATGGGAGTACTGATGCAGGCGTCGGGAGACAGAGCTAAACCGCGGCCAAACGAATCGCTGAAGTGGAGAGACGCATTAGCATAGGGGCAATGTGCCGCCCTGAAGATAACAACACCCCTAGTCTACATAGTGCGAAGTGTTGAGAAAATGTGTCGTGTCACGTACCTTGTGTAAGTGATCATTTGTATAATTGATTGTGGCACTGATGCCGCCTTCTGGCACTCCATAAGATGTAGACGATCCAAATGACATGGTCGGTGTAGATCCATTGGCTGCTGGACCCTGAATCGTACGGACAATGTGTGCCAACAGAGTGCCAATTTTCACCAGTTCTTGCTGCGTAACACTTGATATGCAAGCCGTACCTGAAAACAGACATATGTATGTTTGCCCTATGATGACCTCACAGGTGAAGATGTCTTCGGTAACCGATATATCGATTTTTGACTACTTGAATATCTTTTCCAGTCCTAAGCTGCCATTATATTTGAGTTAAATGAATAATATCAAAATGACCCAGGACGACTTAGTTGAGATCATACGGTAACAAAATGACCTCTGGTATCCCAACTGTACCTGCATTGGTATGTCAGTATACATTGGTCCAAATGCATCTCATAAGAAGAAGCAACCGCTTGGGACGCTAAAATCAACGCCTTCGAACGACTTTATGACGTCACTGGAACATGACCTAAGAGAAGATCTAGGTGTTCATTTGAATGTACTGAAAGTGTCAAGGTGCTGTCTCAATTTGTTTCGCTGTTATGACAAAAAAAAACAACGGGGAAATCCCCCCCTAGTGACTCGCGAATAGGATGTGAAGCCGCTCTTCAAACAGCCGGCTGTGCGCGCGTTTCAAGTGTCGACAGAACAGTTGGTCACGTGCCATAGGTCACGTGCCATGTCAGAACAGCTGGCCACGTGCCATCGACCGCAGGCTTCCTTTGTGCCCGAGCGTGCGTGCGTGCGGCAGGGGACACGGGGGTGGATGGTATTCACGCTCGGTCGCACGGCACCATCCCGCCGGCTGTGCCAATCGCATTTGTCGCTCGCTGGAACGGTTAAACTTTTAAAGTTTGTTTAGCACGAGGCGTTTTCCGGCGCGGGGCGACGCACTGCAGGACGGGGACGGCCGTCATCACCGCGGCAGTAACGCCGGCCAAACAACCGGGTGACGACCGCACAGACACGTCGATTGTGCGCCGGGGCGAAGGTCGGGAATAGACCTGGCAAACATGGGAAACGTTCGGACCGATGCCCGGACCGGCCAGTCTGGTTTGGCCTCGCCTAACCGGGCTTGGTCACAACGAACTTAAAGCAAGGAAAACGAAGTCTAAACGCCAGTTCTTTCGAAATATATGTTCTTGACCCAATCAATTGATACCATTGGTATTTTATGCTTAATTAAGGTCCAGTACGCAGCTCACATCACCTTAGAAAGCCTCATTCAGCTCTAGAACATAGATCAAAAATACATCTCATATCAAGATTTTCTTCTTGTATTGACAGTTCATAGTAACAACATGATGGCTGCAAAACAATTCTTACAACATGTAGGGATTCCTATTACTTACCAACCACAATCTAGTATGTCAGGAAGCCGCAAGATTAATAGTACCAAGCGTTCATTTGTTCCATATGCAGTGATCTATAAAACGCCGCACCATGTATTCCATAATCTCCCCATGCCACTACTAGATTCAAATATCCAATCCGTCATATTCTTCGGCCTTCAAAAGTCATAGTGACCCACTATGAAGACAATATACCTAAATGGTTTGTTTGCCTTACCATAGTTTGTTGTCGAAGCGCTCTTAAACTCAAATAACTAACTAATAGTTTGTTGTGTATGTCTACGCTCGTCTTCAGCCTGCCTCTTTGATTCTAAGATTTATTTCGTTGTGGCTGAGCTGCCTGGCTTAACCAGAGCATCAGGTAACCATCAATGCTTGTTATGTACAGCAATGAACTCGAAGAAGCACCAGGTATTGATGTTTATGCCAACTGACACTGCATATCACAACAACGCACGAATCGTTATACAAGGATGCTGAAAAGAAGGTCGCATAGCAGCATCTACAAGAATCGACAATCAGTTGGTGACGTACTGAAATTATACACGGTGGTGAGTGTAATTAACAGTTATGATATTTGCTGCGGTTGATTGTGAATACATTAAAATAATTTATGTACGATTTTGATTGCTCTACGTATTTAAAGCATAATTTTGCTAAACTACGTTCAACGCCGTGAAATTACCTTTTCAGTCCTTCATCTCATGCCGTTACGTACTGATTGACATCACATACCAAGATGGAAGCATGGGGTACATTTGCCATCAGTGGCGCACTAATGACAAATCGTGGAAGGAATTCAGGTTAGGCATAGTCAGAATGTCCAAGCGTCAGAATGTCCAGCAGCCAAGAAGTGGTGTGGGGAACGAAGACCAACTCGAACACGAATCGTTTTCAATCACTGAAACCTATATTGATGGAAGATTTTCAATGATGTGTTTATATGCAATGACATCATAACAAATAATGGACACAAGAAGCAAAAAAATGGGTCTGCACTGTGTACCTGCTGCATTAAATGGATTTGAAGAAAGCAGAACAAAACAACAGAAGATTGCTACCTGTTTGTTTGTGAAGCACCAATGACTTTAATCAATCATTGAATGGTGACAGCACTAATTGATAGGAACTAATTATTGTGGTACGGGGTTTGGTTGTCATTAAATGATGTTCCAAGGTTGTTTTTGTCCTCAATGCACAAATTAATGATTCATTACTTCATTGTTATGCTTGGCAGCTAATGGTTAACACCAAGTTCTCCTAATACCAAGGAGTGCAGTATGAAGACTAAAACGACGCAACCACCGGTTGTAGAGCAGGTAAACTGACCATGAAGTATGGTTGGTAGGGAATGTAATGTAAAGCTTGAAGAATGGGAATATTGCGTTTTGAATTGCGAATATAATATAATAATGATGGAACTCTTGCAAGTGGTTTGCATTATATTGTAGATTGGTCAAAGTTGATTGAATCAAATCTTGCACATGGCTGCCATTTTGCTGTGATTTTTTTATTGGAAATGTAAATATGAAGTTCTGCATTTTAAGAAATGCCTTCTGTTTTAATTATGTTGTCAACTATGGCAGCCGAACAATGCCGTCACTGGTACGTCATCTGAATATAATGTGCTACGATGATAGTCTGATACCATGCATTGGTTGTTTTAACCTGGTTCCAGTCATTTTTTGCTGCTCGATGTCTGGTGAAGCCAACTTACATTTTCTTGTTGGCTTCACTGCCATTTCGTGAATTATTGCTTTTGAGAAAGCTGAATGTAATGAATGTGCCTGACTTATCAACTAATTGTATTGATGGTCTGCTGTCTTTAGGAATACACATGCCATAAATCCTGGATATATTTAAGGATTGATCACGAAATTGTTCAATGCTCATGACAAAATTGTTGGCTGGAATGTTGAAATGGGACTGAAAAGCTACATGATGATTATCCGAATTAGGTTGGTATTTTGCAAAGCTTCTATTGATTTAAAATTATATTTGTAATGAATGAACTAACAGACCGGTTGAATTTGCCACCCCCAGTCTGGAACCCTGCCTGCGGCCAGTGTACTGCCACCGCACTGGTTCGATGCACGTGCAGACTTTTGCAGTTTGCCTCTTTCATTCTTTTTATCTGCTTCACTGCTTCCGATTCTGTCTTAGCCTGATGTGAAGACGTCTTCGAAATTATCAGAATGATGCAATGAAATGAAGAAGTTCCATATTTCATCCACCGGTCACTTTACGTCAAAGCTCCACGCTGTGTGTTGGAGCAAAAGAGGCGAAGTCGGGGTAAAATGAATTGATGAATTAATGATTTATGATATGCAAATTGAACAGAAGGAAATTGAGCTCGAGGCAAAGTTTGAGCCGGAAACATGGATATAATTATGCTAATTTCAACACTTCGAACCATCATCACGGTTATTCCACTTTTACAAAGGTGCACCTCACCAGTCAAACATTTCTGAAGGATCGCCTATTAAGTATATTGCCACCAAAGCAATACTTCCCGACATCCTGGTGGCATGCGTCAACCGGTCAATTTCTTCGAGACGCGTGCTGATCAATGATAAGACTCCCAACTTCGCTACCAGCCGAGGTCGAATTGGAACACTGTCATCCCAGCCGTATACCACGTTCTGATTTCCTCACGTGACAGGAAATACCACACTTGGATTAGCTCACGTGACAGGAAGTCAGGAAATCGACTAAGCATTTCGACTAAGTAAATAGACTAACCAAGGTATTCACGGTCCACATGGGTGTTGTATGCCTAAGCATAGATTGGAACGCATATAAACATAGCATATATATATATATATATATATATATATATATATATATATATATATATATATATATATATATGCATATAATAATAATAATAATATAATAATATATGATATATATATGATAATAGATATGATAGTTATATATGATAGATAGATATATATATATATATATATATATATATATATATAGATATATATATAGATAGATAGATAGATAGATAGATAGATAGATAGATAGATAGATAGATAGATAGATAGATAGATAGATAGATAGATAGATAGATAGATAGATAGATAGATAGATAGATAGATAGATAGATAGATAGATAGATAGATAGATAGATAGATAGATAGATAGATAGATAGATAGATAGATAGATAGATAGATAGATAGATAGATAGATAGATAGATAGATAGATAGATAGATAGATAGATAGATAGATAGATAGATAGATAGATAGATAGATAGATAGATAGATAGATAGATAGATAGATAGATAGATAGATAGATAGATAGATAGATAGATAGATAGATAGATAGATAGATAGATAGATAGATAGATAGATAGATAGATAGATAGATAGATAGATAGATAGATAGATAGATAGATAGATAGATAGATAGATAGATAGATAGATAGATAGATAGATAGATAGATAGATAGATAGATAGATAGATAGATAGATAGATAGATAGATAGATAGATAGATCGATAGATAGATAGATAGATAGATAGGTATAATGCGGACGACTAGGGGCCAGTCCATTGCTGTGATGGATACTGAATTGATTTGACATCACAAAATAGCATATGATTTTCATTTTGCACCAATTCCAGCCTTTGGTCCAGGATTCCGTATTCGGCTACATGCAATGAAATTAAGGGGGCAATTATCATTCCGGTAGCATGTCTATTAGGGTGACGCCTGAGCTCAAACTGCAGTGTTCAGTGCCACCGCCACCCGAGGGTGGGTCGTGTAATTCCACCACCGCTGGCCACCGCCACCCGAGGGTAGGTTGTGTAATTCCACCACCGCTGGCCACCGCCATCCGAGGGTAGGTCGTGTAATTCCACCACCGCTGGCCACCGCCACCCGAGGGTAGGTCGTGTAATTCCACCACCGCTGGCCACCGCCATCCGAGGGTAGGTCGTGTAATTCCACCACCGCTGGCCACCGCCACCCGAGGGTAGGTCGTGTAATTCCACCACCGCTGGCCACCGCTACCCAAGGGTGGGTCGTGTAATTCCACCACCGCTGGCCACCGCCACCCGAGGGTAGGTCGTGTAATTCCACCACCGCTGGCCACCGCCATCCGAGGGTAGGTCGTGTAATTCCACCACCGCTGGCCACCGCCATCCGAGGGTAGGTCGTGTATTTCCACCACCGCTGGCCACTGGCACACCGCCGATATGGGTCCGAGCATTCTCTGGAGTCGGAGGTTGCAGGCGAGTGACTCGCGTGCACAAGTGGGAACGAATTCACTTGAGCAGCGCTCGACAATTGTTCGCTCACCCAGCTCAGCCGTAACAGCTTTGAAGCCAAGTATCCCGGAGCAATGTAATTTCCACCAAGATAGCGTGTCAATTCAGTTGCAGTTGTTTCCTGTGGTTAGCTCAACCACGGTCGCAATAATTGTGCCACAGGTAACTATTTTAGCTTCTCGTGCAATTCTGCCAGAGACCACTTTGCACCTCTGGAAACACCGATTCGAGCACAGTGCTTCGGTTTTATGTGAAAACGGCACCCTGTTGGGAAAGAGTCCAGCCATATCACCAGCGTAGAGCAGTATCAATATACAGCCCGCGCCTCCATCACATAATTGAATGCAGATTATAATGCAATCGCTTTCCGTGGACTACCAGAGCGTGGTGGTCGCTGAGCTGCCTGAATTGAAACATTTTGACGGCATTTTAATCATGTTAAAGCATGCTGTAATCTACAGTGAAATAGACGAAATATCTGTTAGAAATAAAACAACACATCCATTCATGGACGCACTGACCCTGACTGTATTTCGTCAAACAAACAGAAACCTCTGGCCCGCGATAAAAACAATATTGAGCAGAGAACTGTGAACATCCTGATTTGACGAGTTCTTCAGTGCGTAAATACAGCTTGAGACAACGTCGATGAGAAACGCGAAACAATCAAAATCGAACGAACGTCCGGCCTCCTCACCAGAATATGTTTTTTTTTTTAAGCCAGTGCTGGACGCCGTCGGGGTCGGTGAGGGCAAGAGGCGGGCTAACGGGGCCGGTAAACGAGCGATGGCAAGAGGCCATTGAGGGCGGTGAGCGAGCGAGGGAAAGAGGCGGGCTTAGGGACTACTGTGGTGCACGCTCTGGATCGGACATCATACCGGCAACGCCGCAGGACTCATGCACCGACCGCAGTTCTCTTATCTCGCCAACCTGTGGCGAGTTGGTGCCGACTCAGCACAGAGGCCGCGTGTGACGTGGCGACGTGGCGCGCCGTGCTGCCACATCATTGACATCATCTGTCACGTCACTGACAGACGCGGCCGGTGCTGCCACATCACCTTGTCTTTTAATACAGAATGCGGACACAACCTTGCAAATCGCTTTCGTGAAGCTCGATGTTCCGTAACCAGATGTCGGAAATACAGACAGAGATGACGGCTTCACGTGACGTCGGCCCCTCCCTTGCCGTTTCGGAGAAAGCCACTGGATGGCAAAAGAGTCGCTTTGGAAAACTGAAACCATTTTCCCCGCTTTTGTTGTCATGCGGACACTGATACGAACACTTTCTATGGAGAACATGATTTCTGGCAGCATCGTCACTAAAAGCAGACACGTTTGTCTGTCATGTTTCAACACTGTCCAGCAACACATTTGGTGATGGCTAGTGTTGGGTAAGTGCAGGAATTGCACAGTGGTTTCAGTTCATTATGCGACAAGTAGACCAGCGTCAGCACCAGACCAGCGTCTTCTCGAATTATTCAGGGATTTCAGATCGCTCTCGCTCTCTCTCTCTCTCTCTCTCTCTCTCTCTCTCTCTCTCTCTCTCTCTCTTTCTGGATTCCTAACATTCCCCATCCGACACCAACCTAGCAGCGATGTCGTCTCGCAGCTTTCTGAAGACAAGGTTACTATTGAAGCTTTGCGCAAACTGGAATTGCTAGTTTCGAAACTATTCGTTGGGGAGCAATCACGGTATTTTGATTAAAGACTGGGTAGGATCTGCAGACCATGTGAACTTCATCAGCTGACCCAAAGCGACGGGTCGTATATCAGCTGACCTGGAACAGCAGACCATACATCAGCTTGTCTGCTGACTGCTCCTGCACTGAACTGATGTGAGCTTTCCTTAGGTTTGGTGCTTGAGGAGGCCGAGTTGGCATACAAACGTAGAAATCCTTATTCTTCGGTGATCAAGTAATGAGAGCCCAATTGTTAAAATGCTAACTTTATTACTACAACGGCGCATAATTAAAAGTCTGATTGGAGTTGGAATTTGCACCCTTTTGTACAATAGGTAGCCGACATAAACCTAGCTGGAATAAACTCATTATTGGACCCACTATCTACAGGAAAACACATAATGCCACCAAAGGTAAGTTCCAAGGAGCAAATCATTTATATTCAAGCTAAATCACTGTCACTAAAACTTAGGCTGATTTAGCTTAGCTTAGCTTAGCTTAAGCTCAGTTGATAAAAAGTGAGATTCAGTCAGGTATTTTCTACATTCTAAGCCCGATGCTGTCATGCTCACGAGGAAACAAAGGGACTTTCAACAAGCGATACATTTCTGAACCAAGAACAGCCGAAACTGGATGTCCTAACATGTTCTAGCAGCATAATACAAATACATTCTGGTACCGACTGGTAAGGATATATCAGAAGTAAGCAAGGCGAGAGCAGGAAGTCTTAAGCTGGATGTTAGCGACTTTCGTCAGATCCTGCAAACCATGTTGCCGGATGCAAGCCCAACAAAGACTGTGACGTGTTACTGTATTCGGTGCGATCGCCGGCGCTTTTAAGACCGACTCTCTTGTGCGAGGATCACTCGTGCAGCGTCGCCGAAGGAGCATTGTCAACTCACTGATGACTCTGATGAGCGTCACATCTAAAACGTCCAATCACGGAACACTGGAACAACTGATCAGCACCAAATATTCTGATTCTGTCCATTCTCTTAAAAATACGGAACGCCACCAACACCGCAGTGACAGCCGCATAATATCTGTTGTTGGCCCTTGCATTCAAAACACGCAGCATTTAATATGGGGGTCACGTAGGTGTTCTCGACCAGAACTCTCTGGACAGGTCCCGCTTAAGGCTATTTGATCTAGTGCATGAGCACAGCCTGACGACAAAGCTCAGATTGCTGCTGTGCACGCCGCCAGAGGCGCCACGTGGCCTGCTGTTGCACGGGAACACCGCCTCGTCATCGCTTCGTCGGGAAGCGCCGGCGTAAACGTGTTGTCAGCAGTCGCTGGGGCGGCTTCACGGCACACTGGTCGGCATCAGCATGCCGGTGTTGCGTTGTAAACAGCGCTCAGATCCAGCGATAATCTAGCCCGACAGGCCTATCAGGCCGCTTTTTCGCCTCTGGTTAGGCGCCAATCTCGGCCCCCAAGCCGCTGTTTGAGCGCCACTCTAAGCCCCCAGGCCGCTGTTTCGCCGCTGTTTGGGCGCCACTCTCGGCCCCCAGGCCGCTGTTTGAGCGCCACTCTAAGCCCCCAGGCCACTGTTTCGCGGCTGTTGGGGCGCCACTCTCGGCCCCCATGCGGCTGTTTCGCCGCTGCTTGGGCGCCACACTCGGCCCAACATGGTGCCGACTCATCGCAAAGTTTGGACAACAGCAAAAACGCCGAACATACTAAGAAAATTAGTTCAGCATCGCTTCATTTAGTTAATTTAATTCGCAGGCTGTTTTCCGTACTATCCGCGTATGAATAGACAGCGTGTAGTGAACTTCGTTTCAATTAGCCCGTCGCCTTCAGCCGAGCCACCTGCGCTGGTTGGATCTTCTACGAAACGTTCGAAGTTGTTTATTGTAGCGGCGTCAACGGCGGAGTTCATTAGGGCCAGAATCTGCCTCAGAGGAAGAACATTTGTCCAAGCGTACCGTACCTGTTGCGTCTGGGTTACCCAGCTGGGGTACTTTTGGTGCACTTCGGACGAGTGTCATGCGCGATAAGTAATTGCCTATAGCGACGGGGACGGAATAAGGTGGAAGCTCAATGGCAAAGACTTATTCCTAAATAAGCAAAACGTCATTGCTGCCTTCCTCGAAAACTCCGGCTAACCTTAGCAGAACGTGGCAAGGTGATCTTTTCACTTGAACTGAGAGCAGATGCAAGATGCTGGAGGGAAACAGCTTCTCAGGCATGTGTGCCAGGGTGGTTATGAACGCACAGATGACATTGCGGATGACTTAGGGAACAGCGTCCCCCAGGGCAATCGTTCTACATCCCAAGACATTCAGCTGGCAACAGGACAAACAAGATCTCTACCACCTGAGCTGTGTCTGTGCGCTGTCTCCGCACTCAATTTGAGTGGATTTGCGAATATTAACTAAAGCCGCACACTTCTAAAGCAGCTTAAGGTCACTGCAATGCTATCTAACGAACACGAACTCTAACGCAGTGATTTTCAACACAGCAAGCAATTTATCAGGTAAAATGATACGAAACAGTGGGCGCTGTCCTCCGATCACGGTGTGATCACATGAAGTCACAAGCATGTCGCACCTTCATCACTTGTTGACAAAAAGTCACCAGCTGCTCATGGACTTCAATATAGTGTGGCCTTCGAGATGCAACAGAGATACATGAACCGGAATTGATGCCACTGCGTAGATAATCCACTTCTAGTGGCACACCCTGAGCAATCGCATGCTCCCCGACCTCTCTCGGCAAGGCACTAGAATACGTGGTGGTGGCGGGACCGCTGGATGTTTAGTTACCTTGGAGTTGATATATCGGCATCAAGGTCGTGCACGTCCGCTGAACTGCAGTGTTGAACTGAGTGGCAAGAACTGCCGGAACTGCGTGGCAATTAAGTCTGGAACTTTCAATGACGGTTTTGGACAAGGTTTCAGCGCAGTTGGTGATTGACGTAAGTTGTGTGGAGCTTCAAAGTGCCAGCTGCTTCAGTCGCGTGTGGCTTCTTGGCAAAAGCTCAGCGGGGAAGAAGCTGAGTCGAGAAACCCTGAGCTGTTCCGGAGCGTGCATGCCATCTTCCGCAACGACACTAGCCCCGGTGACGAGGGCCTTGCTCATTAGACGTGACATTTTGCAATATGCAGGGAAGCTACGTCAGCGAGATGAAATGTGATATGCGTCGCTCGGCACTGGCAATTCCAGCCGACGCCAAGTCTGGGACACTAAGTCTGCGTCGATCCCCGACAAGCCAAAGAGAAGGAGGCGGAAGTATATGACGTTATTGCATGGCAATTTCTGTATGCAATCTCAACTACGCAAAAGTGTGATTGGAGAGCGTCTTTTACAGAAGTGGTCTGGACAAATTGCGGGCGCTTCCTTTAGCTGCGCATGCCTGGCTTCTCCTCCCCACAAAGGTATGTGCGATGAGTGGTGTGCTGTACGTTACACGGCATGTCATTCATAGCTATTACACTTGTGCATCCATCTTACAATGTCTTCATCCATCCCCTCAATGTTCTCCAATAGACTTACCAGCCTCATTTGAGACCCGTTTATACGCCTAGTGTCAGTAAGCATGATCAATGCAAATTTGATGGGAGCGTATTTGGATGTTACTGTTACCGCACTTCTCACGTGTAGCTACTCCTACTAGAAGAAACGGTAACCAAATTGTAAATACCAAACGCCACGTTAATCCAACTAATCATGGGATCGATTCAATTTGTGAATTGCGGTAGGCATGAACAGGAGACATGAACATATGCAGTTAATTAAAATTTGTATGTGAGAGCAATACGTAATCCCACGTTTAAAGAAAGAGTATCTTCAGGGAAGCTGTTCGACGTCAATATCAACTCACCAACTTTGTCGTGAAATAGTCGACTTTAAGCATGCATTTCAAAGATATCTGCGTCGAATGCCTTCAGCAACACAGGAGGGGTAGTAGCTCAAAATATCACAAGCATTCGAAAATAGTTCGACAGGTTTTGCTACTCAATCATGCGTTTAGTCTACGTGATTACCGGCCAATTTTCAGTAATTGAAGTGATTACCTTTCATGGCACGCGTCCGCAGGGCTGGTTATTTTTCACCATGTAGCATATTGCGATCTGAACGTTCTTTATGGTGTGACGGCTTCCTACAACTGCTATTTTTGTTCTGCCAGGTGCACTCGTTGTGTATCACACATTCAGACCTTTGAAGCAAGCGCCGCAGTTCGACAGGTAGTTTTGTCGTTTTTGGAATAGTAATTTCGAGATAATATCCTCCCTTTTGATAAGCCATTGCCCCCCAAATGATTCTCAACTGTCCATTGGGTCTAATGCAGCCGTCTCATTAAATGCCTCTCCAAACAAAAAATACAAAGAAAAAAGCCTGTTCAAGCTAAGCATATATCGCCACAAATGAATGCCACGAAGCGTCGCCCGTGTCGTGGGCGGTCTGTCGGCGGGATACGTGGTGACCCCCGTGCCACGCCAGCTGACCCCACTGTGCACCGTCACGCCAGCTGACCCCACTGTGCACCGTCACGCCAGCTGACCCCACTGTGCACCGTCACGCCAGCTGACCCCACTGTGCACCGTCACTCCAGCTGACCCCACTGTGCACCGTCACGCCAGCTGACCCCACTGTGCACCGTCACGCCAGCTGGCGGCGGTCTGACGTCGGCGGGACGCGTGGTGACCCCGGGGTGTCACGCCGGCTGACCTCACCGAGCACAGTCACGCCAGCTGGCGGCGGTCTGACGTCGGCGGGACGCGTGGTGACCCCGGGGTGTCACGCCGGCTGACCTCACCGAGCACCGTCACGCCAGCTGGCGGCGGTCTGACGTCGGCGGGACGCGTGGTGACCCCGGGGTGTCACGCCAGCTGACCCCACTGTACACCGTCACGCCAGCTGGCGGCGGTCTGACGTCGGCGGGACGCGTGGTGACCCCGGGGTGTCACGCCGGCTGACCTCACCGAGCACCGTCACGCCAACTGGCTGCGCCAGGCCGCAGGTGGCGGCCGTGTGATGTCTGTCGGCAGGCCCCGGCGTCTCACAGCCCAGGTGGTCACACCGCCCTGACAGCCGGCGGCCGTGTGACGTCTGTCGGCAGGCCTCGGCGTCTCACAGCCCAGGTGGTCACACCGCCCCGACAGCCGGCGGCCGTGTGATGTCTGTCGGCAGGCCCCGGCGTCTCACAGCCCAGGTGGTCACACCGCCCCGACAGCCGGCGGCCGTGTGATGTCTGTCGGCAGGCCTCGGCGTCTCACAGCCCAGGTGGTCGCACCGCCCTGACAGCCGGCGGCCGTGTGACGTCTGTCGGCAGGCCCCGGCGTCTCACAGCCCAGGTGGTCGCACCGCCCTGACAGCCGGCGGCCGTGTGATGTCTGTCGGCAGGCCCCGGCGTCTCACAGCCCAGGTGGTCACACCGCCCTGACAGCCGGCGGCCGTGTGACGTCTGTCGACAGGCCCCGGCGTCTCACAGCCCAGGTGGTCACACCGCCCTGACAGCCGGCGGCCGTGTGACGTCTGTAGGCAGGCCCCGGCGTCTCACAGCCCAGGTGGTCACACCGCCCTGACAGCCGGCGGCCGTGTGACGTCTGTCGACAGGCCCCGGCGTCTCACAGCCCAGGTGGTCACACCGCCCTGACAGCCGGCGGCCGTGTGACGTCTGTCGGCAGGACCCGGCGTCTCACAGCCCAGGTGGTCACACCGCCCTGACAGCCGGCGGCCGTGTGACGTCTGTCGGCAGGCCCCGGCGTCTCACAGCCGAGGTGGTCACACCGCCCTGACAGCCGGCGGCCGTGTGATGTCTGTCGGCAGACCCCGGCGTCTCACAGCCCAGGTGGTCACACCGCCCTGACAGCCGGCGGCCGTGTGACGTCTGTCGACAGGCCCCGGCATCTCACAGCCCAGGTGGTCACACCGCCCTGACAGCCGGCGGCCGTGTGACGTCTGTCGGCAGGCCCCGGCGTCTCACAGCCCAGGTGGTCACACCGCCCTGACAGCCGGCGGCCGTGTGACGTCTGTCGGCAGACCCCGGCATCTCACAGCCGAGGTGGTCACACCGCCCTGACAGCCGGCGGCCGTGTGATGTCTGTCGGCAGACCCCGGCGTCTCACAGCCCAGGTGGTCACACCGCCCTGACAGCCGGCGGCCGTGTGACGTCTGTCGGCAGACCCCGGCGTCTCACAGCCCAGGTGGTCACACCGCCCTGACAGCCGGCGGCCGTGTGACGTCTGTCGGCAGACCCCGGCATCTCACAGCCGAGGTGGTCACACCGCCCTGACAGCCGGCGGCCGTGTGATGTCTGTCGGCAGACCCCGGCGTCTCACAGCCCAGGTGGTCACACCGCCCTGACAGCCGGCGGCCGTGTGACGTCTGTCGGCAGGCCCCGGCGTCTCACAGCCCAGGTGGTCACACCGCCCTGACAGCCGGCGGCCGTGTGACGTCTGTCGGCAGACCCCGGCGTCTCACAGCCCAGGTGGTCACACCGCCCTGACAGCCGGCGGCCGTGTGACGTCTGTCGGCAGACCCCGGCGTCTCACAGCCGAGGTGGTCACACCGCCCTGACAGCCGGCGGCCGTGTGACGTCTGTCGGCAGACCCCGGCGTCTCACAGCCGAGGTGGTCACACCGCCCTGACAGCCGGCGGCCGTGTGATGTCTGTCGACAGGCCCCGGCATCTCACAGCCGAGGTGGTCACACCGCCCTGACAGCCGGCGGCCGTGTGACGTCTGTCGGCAGGACCCGGCGTCTCACAGCCCAGGTGGTCACACCGCCCTGACAGCCGGCGGCCGTGTGACGTCTGTCGGCAGGCCCCGGCGTCTCACAGCCCAGGTGGTCACACCGCCCTGACAGCCGGCGGCCGTGTGATGTCTGTCGGCAGACCCCGGCGTCTCACAGCCCAGGTGGTCACACCGCCCTGACAGCCGGCGGCCGTGTGACGTCTGTCGGCAGGCCCCGGCGTCTCACAGCCCAGGTGGTCGCACCGCCCTGACAGCCGGCGGCCGTGTGATGTCTGTCGGCAGACCCCGGCGTCTCACAGCCCAGGTGGTCACACCGCCCTGACAGCCGGCGGCCGTGTGATGTCTGTCGACAGGCCCCGGCATCTCACAGCCGAGGTGGTCACACCGCCCTGACAGCCGGCACCCGGCTCTCCTCGCAGGTCTGCGCACGGCGTGTCACCGTCACGGCGTCAGAGGCCGCCCCACGACACGGTGTGTCACCGTCACGGTGTGTCACCGTCACGGTGTGTCACTGTCACGGTGTGTCACCGTCACGGCGTGCCACCGTCACGGTGTGTCACCGTCACGGCGTGCCACCGTCACGGTATGTCACCGTCACGGTGTGTCACCGTCACGATGTGTCACCGTCACGGTGTGTCACCGTCACGGTGTGTCACCGTCACGGCGTGCCACCGTCACGGTGTGTCACCGTCACGGTGTGTCACCGTCACGGCGTGCCACCGTCACGGTGTGTCACCGTCACGGTGTGTCACCGTCACGGTGTGTCACCGTCACGGTGTGTCACCGTCACGATGTGTCACCGTCACGGTGTGTCACCGTCACGGCGTCACCGTAGGCCGCCCCGCGTCACCGTCACGGCGCCAGAAGCCGCTCACCGTACGTGTGTCACCGTCACGGTGTGTCACCGTCACGGTGTGTCACCGTCACGGTGTGTCACCGTCACGGTGTGTCACCGTCACGGCGTTAGAGGCCGCCCCGCGACACGGCGCCAGAAGCCGCCCCGCGACACGGCCGGCCGCCGCCGCGCGATGTGTCACCATCACGCGTGTCACCGTCACGGCGCCAGAGGCCGCCCCGCGACACGGCGCCAGAAGCCGCCCCGCGACACGGCCGGCCGCCGCCGCACGATGTGTCACCATCACGCGTGTAACCGTCACGGCGCCAGAGGTCACCCCGCGACACGGCGTGTCACCGTCACGGTGTGTCACCGTCACGGTGTGTCACTGTCACGGTGTGTCACCGTCACGGCGTGCCACCGTCACGGTGTGTCACCGTCACGGCGTGCCACCGTCACGGTATGTCACCGTCACGGTGTGTCACCGTCACGATGTGTCACTGTCACGGTGTGTCACCGTCACGGTGTGTCACCGTCACGGCGTGCCACCGTCACGGTGTGTCACCGTCACGGTGTGTCACCGTCACGGTGTGTCACCGTCACGATGTGTCACCGTCACGGGTGTCACCGTCACGGCGTGTCACCGTCACGGCGTCAGAGGCCGCCCCGCAACACGGCGTGTCACCGTCACGGCGTCAAGGGCCGCCCCGCGACACAGGCGGCCGTCTCGGACACACGCCGCAGGTCTTCACACACAACTGGCGACAGGCCGCGACGTCACGGTAGTGACGTCACCGGCTGTGTGACGCCATCCCACCGTGTGCTGCCGAGCGTCGTCATATCACCAACAGGGAAAACATGGCGGCGCCCCGACGACGGTCAGATGCTGTTCTTGGTGAGGGGGCCAGCTTATTCAGTGGTTCAACGACAAGGTCTTGCAACGAGGTGAACACGCTACAGTCCAGAACTGGCACACAAGCATGGCAAACACAAATTGTCGCCGCTACGAGCTCCACGGCTAATTGACGCTGATGATCATCAGCTTCGCTACTGCTGTTGTCTATATCGATAGATATGTCGTCCGTCTGTCTTCCCGTAAAACGGTTCGTCAAATTGCAAGCCGGAGACAATCGTTGGATCGCACGAGATTAACGTTTGGGCTGATCAGGCATGACGCTCATCATCGAACGGAAAAAAACACCAGCATGGCAGCCGTAACGTCATGGCAGCTATGACGTCGGCGGGGAAGGTCGTCATCGAACATCGAACAGCGCCCAGGTCCGCTCCGGGTGGCGAGCCGACACGTGCTGGGTTCCGTCTCGTAGCCAGCCGAAATGGCCGACCCACCATCTGCTGCAACGGGCCACAGCGTCATCCTTCCTGACACGTTATATACTGGTTCTCCAATTCCTTCCGCCAGATCTCGCAACAACTCAGAAGATATGTCGATGGATCTTCGGAAATCACCGCCCGCAATGCAGTGTCATCTGTTTGTTTTCTTCGAGCCTGACGATTCTAGTTCCAAAAAACAGCGCGTTTATTGTGTTTATGTATTGTCGCTAGCGGGTATCGGGATTCTTCAGAGAAGGCTTTCACCGTTAGAACGAAATTACGCAGCGAATTCAGGCAGCGCTATATATCGGGCCATGCTGAACAGGAAGAAAGCAATGCTTTGAATTAGCACACGTCGCAGTTGCTTTTTTAACCCACCAAATTCAATGCGTCGATTTTTGCGTACCGTCACTGTACTTGTGTTGTTCATTTGATGATTGCCACCATGGTAAACAGGAGAAAAGCGTGACCATGCCTTGCCACCTTCATACCTTGGAATAGCTCGGCACCTTACCACATGCAGGCTCAATTGGGAAACCCGTCATCTGCTGGAGCGCCGGCCAAGATCAGCCTTCGCTGCTCTGACAGGACCCGATTGTTTGAGAGGTCGAGTTCGAATCGTGCCACACGTGTCCGCATTTAGCCCCCGGCTAAGCTTGGCTGGAAACTGCCCGACGTAGCCGGGGCGATACGACGTTGCGCCGCAGCGTCTGTCGGCTGCTGCAGCAGACCAGCGGTGTCGCACCAGACTGCCCGATGTAGCCTGGGCGACACGACGTTGCGCCGCAGCGTCTGTCGGCTGCTGCGGCAGGCTGGCGGTGTCGCACAATTGGCGGACGCCGAGGCCCCAGGCTGACACAATGGCGCTCCATTGGAACTCCCAGACCGGGTGACGGCATTGGTTCAAGATGTCGAGTGGTGGTTCACGGTTCATGGTCGAGTCGTTCACCATCGGTGGTGATTCACGGGCTACGGAACAACCTTTGTTCAGTATGTGCCCAAACTCCTTGAATATACACCAGGGAACTTGTGGAATGACTGCATTTGCAATTGTCACATTAAATGTGGTGCAACAGTACACACTCGATAGTACTTGGAATCTTGTGTTAGCACTCCGCACGGCTGTTAATTGCCGCAATAGATCGAAACTTCGTCGTCATTTTCTCCAGCAGGTGAAAGTTATCCGTAACATTTTGCGATCTCATAGACCACAAACAAATACCTTCTACGGCTATTTCTCCCCTGCCGCCAGATATCGATCACCGCAGCTCGGCAGTCGGCCTCACACGCATTGTTGACCTCAACCGACCAAAGTTCACCCACAGCGGTCGCATTTTAATTCGCTCCGCTCGCATCTTAATTCGCTCCGTTCCCATTTTAATTCGCTCCGTTGTGCAGCCCGTGCCGCCAGTGTGGCCGGGCGGGCGCCTCAAAACCGGCGGCCGCATAAATGGTTGGCAGCGTTCAACATGCCGCACGGAAACCGGACGACCGTCATGTTGGCTGAATAGACGGCCGCAGGAGCTGCAGCGAGCCCCGAGAACACCGTGAAAACAATGCATAATTATCATCTGGGCCGTCTCGTGGTCCGGCAAGTTAACACAAGTTGCCTCCTGAATAATGCATTTCATTAAGGCGCATCACTTCTCGGTTTGTTTTTGTTCGCTCCACCGACGTCTGGGATTGGAGCAGTTCCTTATGATCAAAATAATATGTTCGCGTGCTGAAAGGTTATTGTATGGAGTCCAGGGTGAATAGACCGCCATTCAGAACGAACGGTGAATAGACCATGAAAGGTCTTCGGCTGGTCTACCATCGCGGGAGCACCATGTTCAATGACAGCTAGCTATCCGGCAATACTTGGCCGTTGCATCACAAAATATTTTCGAAACATTTTCAAGCCATGCCGAGCGGTCATGTGCTTCTCCAAGAGATTTGCTCCGTTCACGAAAAGGCGGCTCGTCGAATGTTGGCCAAGCGCTGTCGGGACACAATGTTCGGCAAATCTCGTTAGGAATGACGTTACGGCCCGACCACCGGACCGTGAAGCCTTCTACCGCACAAATGCAGCCGAAGGCCGGCGGCACCTAGGCCGGCGGCACCAAGGCTTCAGCCGAAAGCTTCCGGTGCCTGGGGCATTTTTCAGTAGAACGGTTTCAAGTTCAGCACGAGACTGGCGGCCAGACCACCGTCGAGGCGGTCCACCCCGCAGTGGAACCCACGATTTACGACCGCGTACGGTGCGGAAGTTTTAAATAACGAGTTCGGTGTGCCATGATGCCGGCGTGGGGACAGAAGTGGAGCTGAGTCGTGCGAAACCGCGTAGCACCGGATCAGCGCCAACAGTGGGCACGGTTGAGGAGCCATATAAACAAGGCGATCACCGCACTGGACCAGGAACGCAGCAGTGAGCAACACTACATTCCGTACTATGTCATGCATGAAGTGCTTCTCCTCCGCTTGGTTACCGCAAGCCATATTCGCTCTTTCCTTGTTCAGCATATCCGGTAACTCCTTTGGTGGCAATGTGCTGGCTCCTACTGTTGGTGACTTTGTTCGTGTTACGCAAGATGTTGAAAATTATTCGCACGTGTTAGTGTAGTGTTAGTGTGTTAGTGCAATATAGCATTAGTGTGTTGATATAATAGGTAAGTCATTCGCCTTAGCAACGAGGGCTGAGGTGCTTCCGTGGACATTATTTCATTTCCGACCATGAGATGAAAGTCAGAACCTCACTAATGGGACCATGAATTTGTAATGAGTTGCTAGATGAAACAATTCACGAGGCAGAGGATGGGAAGGAACATCAGCTAGTCTCCTTTTGTACATATTGAATAGCGACACATCAGTGGAAGCCTTGTCTGAGGCTCCCTGAAGTTTTGCCAGTTACGTTCTTTGTCCAGTTCCTTTTGAGCTTAACGAGTTTAACTTCCGTGCTCTGAACTTTAGCGACGTTGTGAATCCTGTTGCTTAGTGCGTAATGCCACTCCCGGTGCTCGGTTGGTACTCGGTGACATATGCGACGGCGCTTGACTTGGAGAGCTCGTCCCCTGTGACCGGGTACTGCGCGTACCCCTGACCTCGCCTCCCCTCCCATCCCATCTCCCGGCACGGCGCCTGACCCGGAGAGCCCGTCCCTTGTGACCGGGTACTGCGCATACCCCTCCCCTCGCCTCCCCTCCCCCGACACAGTGCGTGACCCGGAGAGCCCGTCCCCTGTGACCGGAACTGCGCGTGCCCTCCCCTCGCCTCCCCTCCCCCGACACAGTGGGTAACTCGGGCAGGTGCATGAGTCGGAACAGAAGTGGCACATCGCCGTGGTTCGTACCAATCGAATAAACCGGCGACCCCGCGTGTCGCTCCCTACGCTGTTCTCATTCCGGTACTGCTGTGCGGCGCCAGGACCACAGGCAGCCTTGATGTGGAGAAAGGGGTGCGGACAGCGCCAGGGGCTGACACGTGATTTTTGTCAGATTAAGACCATCCTCTCAGCACCATTTGATGAGTGGCGATACTGTCGCAACACGATGCGTTCATTTCAAAACAGTCACTTTGACCAATTTGCGTCATCATTCAGCAATTCAACGATATTATTTCAAGTCTAAAATTCCTCTCACTTAAAAAGTACGTCCATGACTTCCAAAGACACAATACCGACAATTTACTAACGGAGTGGCAGGACCGTGATACAGGAGAAGCACGCTTTGATGATGGCCAGCCTCCAATGCAAATAGGAAACTTGGCCCCAAATGCTCAGAATGGGGTCAGCACAATCAACAACGTGAATTCAACAAAAGAGCTCGTTATGGGACCCGAGCTCCTTTGCCATATTTTCCCAATCACTTTGCCTCAGCCATCCTGACCTAGCCTGACCCCAACCCGACCTTACCGAAGCAAATCTTACCCAATCCAAGCCTGGCCAACCCACACTTACCAAACGAAATTTCTTCCTATCAATCTAAACAAAGTTTCCTGCCTGTCCCAACAGCAGCTTAACTTACCTAGCCTGACCTCACCCAACTGTCTCACATAAAACCCAACGCATCTTTAACAAACCCAGCTCAATTTACCCTCCAATCCTCCCACCTGTCCTGCTCACCCTCACCCAGTCTGACCTCACCCAGTCTGACCTCACCCAGTCTGACCTCACCCAGTCTGACCATGCCCAGTCTGACCTCACCCAGTCTGACCCACCCAGTCTGACCATGCCCAGTCCAACGTCACCCGATGCAATGCTCCCCGCTCAAGTCTACCAAACCCAGCCAAGTGTCCCCACATCTGGCTGTAAAGTTGGATGATCTGCAAGCACAGATGCCGTTCAGATCCGTTTGCTCCCTTCCCAGCAGGATGAATAGCCAATGGCTAACGGGTGCCACTGCCTGGACTATGGATGCCGAACTTGGTTGGTGCTTTGGAACAGTGCTTTACTCGATTGTGGTCAGCTCGCTATGTGCATTTGTTTCTAAGATGAAGTACGACGAAATACATATATATGTATATATATATATATATATATATATATATATATATATATATATATATATATATATATGTATTTATGTATATATGCATATATATATCCATATATACATATATAATACAGATATATATATATATATATATATATATATATATATATATATATATATATATATATATATGTATATGTTTGTGACGGCATAAATTGCGCCTTTCATCGCTTGGCTTCCATGGCGGATATATCGCGATGGTGGCCCAGTCCCGGAAAGAGAAATACAAACACTTGCTTCAGATTTATGAATGCAATAAAATCACTGTTTTCGTCATTTAATGCTGCTTCTGTGTTTATCGTTGGCAATTTGCACAAATCTTCTTCCAAAACCTGTTTTTTACGACACCTTTTGTTTGCTCTCGAAAAGCTTCTGTAAATCTCCGAGACGAAAACACCGGACTAGAAACGAAGGATTCCATTTTAATGAGGATGCGCCAAAGCTGCCTGCCGTGGAGTGCTTTATTTCATCCAAATATTATCTCGTAACATGTGTTATGTCTCCCTTCACCGGATTCTATCTCTCACTCTTGGCCCACTCTGTTTATGTCTCTCGGTCTCCTCTTCTCTCTCTCTTCTGTCTCTCTCTCTCTCATCTCTCTCCTCTCTCTCATCTCTCTCATCTCTCTCTTCTCTCTCTCTCTCTCTCTCTCTCTCTCTCTCTCTCTCTCTCTCTCTCTCTCTCTCTCTCTCTCTCTCTCTCTCTCTCTCTCTCTCTCTCTCTCTCTCTCTCTCTCTCTCTCTCTCTCTCTCTCTCCCTTCGCTTTCTTTCTTTCTTACTCCCTTCCTCTCTCCGCAGCTGTCCACTCGTAATTCATGGTACCAACAGCCTCCCACTCACATCTCACTGTGTCAACAGTCGCCCACTCACACTTCACAGCACCAACAGCCGCCCCTCAAACCTAACTGTGTTAAAAGTCGCCCACTCACACTTCGCAGTACCAACAGCCACACACTCACATCTAATTGTATTACCAATCGCCTACACACACTTCACAGTGCTAACATCCGCCCACTGACACGTCACAGTACCAATAACCGCCCCCCACACCTCATGCCAAAATTCGCAAACTCACACTTCACAGCACCACTAACAGTCGCCCACTCACACTTCACGGGTCTGGGCGCTACATAACCAGTTGCAGTTGATGCGCCCCTAAGCCCAAGTAATCAATCAATCAACCAACACTTCAAGGTTTCAACAATGACCCACTAAAAGCATCACAGTATCAACAGCCGCACACTCACACTTCACAGTAACAACAATCGTTCATTGAAAAACTCAGTGTCACCAGCCGCCCACTCACACCTCACACCCCACAGTACCAAGAACCACTCACTCACACATTTTTGCGATTATAAAGGCAAAATTTATCCCCATTGCTATAATGTTAGTGTTCATCAAATTTATATCGCACTTAATATTGGGAGCTTTGGCCATTTTGTCGCCGAGTGGAGAAAAACTGGAATCAGGCAACACATTGAACACTGGTAAAATTAAAATCCACCCTCGAAACTTAGCCCCCATCTGCGCTACATTAGAGGCAACGCAAATATTTGAGACATGATTAGCGTGGGAAAGCGTGGAGATACGAGGAGCACGTGTAGATGACTGTCGTCCTGTGGATAACACATTTTATCTACCTCTTGTGAAGCCAGAGTAGTTCCACATTTTTTTTTGTCTGGACGCTCTCTTCTTGTCGAGAATAGGACCCGAAGTTGTACTAATTTCCACGGATTACAAAAGGTGTAGCTCTTTGCATGATTAAACTGATATCAGTCGCTCCGAGGCGAATTTTGTCCATAGTCCTGTTGCGATGGTGCTGTGTTACAACAGTATTCTTTCAGTACGGCGGGCAAAATTAGACCTAACATTTACATCTTCATGGTGTGCTTCATCACTTGCAGCTCGAAGGGTTTGCAACTCAGATGTGTATATGCAAATGCAGCATTCGACCTGCTAAAGTTCAGCCTGAACATACTCATCTGGACTTGCCAAGTCACAGCCTGAGGCTGACGTGTGGCCGTCTCAGTTACAACCTGAGGCTGACGTGTTCCAGGCCAAGTTATAGCCTGGGGCTGACAATTGAGTGTCAAGTGACCGCCCCCGCGGCTCACCACCGGACTGAGCGGGCGACTGACCGACTGGTGACTGACCGAGCCGACCGCGGCCAGGTGACCCCTGAGGCGGCGGCGGCCACCCGCCACGCTCACCTGTGATCAGCGCCACGAGCGAGGCGACCAGCACGGCCAGCACGGCGCCGGCGCCGCTCAGCTCGGTGATGACGTGGCTGGTGACGACCAGCGCGCCCAGCGCGCCGCTCGCAGTGAGCCCGCCGACCAGCAGGCGGCCGGCCGGCCGCCAGCCGGGCCGCTCTCCGCGCGCGTCGGCCGTGGCGGCGGCAGGGCGGCGCCGACCGGCGGTCACCAGCCACCGCTGCAGCGCCGTCCGCCGTGGCAGTAGAGGCGCCATCAGGGCCGGCTACATGCCGTCCGCCCCGCCAGTCCGGTCAGCCGTCTGGGGGTCACGGAGGCGGCTGTCAGAAACACAGAGACACACAGAGACACATAGAGACACAGCGGAGACACAGCGGAGACACACAGAGGCACACAGAGACACGGATACACACAAAGACACACAGAGACACAGCGGAGACACACAGAGACACAAGGAGACACAGAGACACAAGGAGACACAGAGACACACAGAGGCACACAGAGACACACAGAGGGACCATCGGGGCCGGCTACATGCCGTCCGCCCCGCCAGTCCAGTCAGCCGTCTAGGGGTCACGGAGGCGGCTGTCAGAAACGCAGACACACAGAGACACACAGAGACACACAGAGACACACAGAGACACAGCGGAGACACACAGAGATACAAGGAGACACACAGGGACACAGCGGAGACACACAGAGACACACGGAGACACAGAGACACACAGAAACACACGGAGGCACACAGAGACACTCGGAGACACAGAGACACACAGAGACACAGAGACACACATAGACACACATAGACACACATAGACACACAGAGACACGGAGACACACAGAGACACACAGAGACACAGCGGAGACACACAGAGACACAAGGAGACACACAGAGACACAGCGGAGACACACATAGACACACGGAGACACAGAGACACACAGAGACACACGGAGGCACACAGAGACACTCGGAGACACAGAGACACACAGAGACACACAGAGACACACAGAGGCGCCATCGGGGCCGGCTACATGCCGTTCGCCCCGCCAGTCCAGTCAGCCGTCTAGGGGCCACAGAGACGGCCGTCAGAAACACACTGACACACGCAGACACACAGAGACACACAGAGACGGCTGTCAGAAACACACAGTGACACACAGTGACACACAGAGACACACGGAGACACACAGAGACACACAGAGGGGCCATTGGGCCAGCCACATGCCGCCCGCCACACCACAGTCCAGTCAGCCGTCTGGGCATCCCAAGCACTGCCTGTACGTGTGCGAAGTTGGGTCGCACGGAGCGTACATCGCGGCACCGGACCAAACGTCCTCTAATTGAGTGACGCTTGTAGTGCCAGCTGTCCCGCCCGACGGACGTGTGACGATGTGTCGGGTTGGAGGGGGGGGGGGGCGACACGGGGGTCACGGCCAGCTGCTGCTGAGTCAGAACAGATGTTGCCAGAAGCGACGTCAAGCTATGAAGAGAAGAGGGTGTTTGGATCGGTTCGAAGTTATATCAAGTCGAATGTGCAAGATTGGCGGTATTTGGACACTTCCATGGGTAGGCAACGTACCGTACAACGCAAACTATCCATTAGAACACGTCATTAGTCCATATCGAATGGATGAAGTGGCATAAATATGTACAGTTGTGTTGCTCGTATAGCAGTATGGTGGCACCACTCATCAGTATGCTCACAATCTCTATTACTTACATTTTTCTTCTTTTTTTCAGTATGATATCGGGAGTCTGGGATGTCTGGAGGAGAAAATGTTGAAGTATATGACTATGTCTGAAGCATCATCGCATTCGTTCAATCGAACGTGCGTATGGTTTTAATCTCCATATGGTCAGTTTTTCACGCCGGAGAACACTAATTTACATACCTGTGCATGGTTTGGAACTCGGTGCCAACACTGCTCGCCGCCATTCGTGCAGCGTTCGGCACATGCCGGCGATTTTCCCCTACACCCCGGCGATCTTACCATACACCCCGGCGATCTTGCCCTACACCCCGGCGATTTTCCCCTACACCCCGGCGATCTTACCATACACCCCGGCGATCTTGCCCTACACCCCGGCGATCTTGCATAGCTCACAACCTCGACAATCAGGTGTCATGATGCCCTTGATGCCTTTCTCCTACCACCCACATAGGGGAGTGGAGCGAATTCCCTCGCTCAGTGCCGTGATTGCCCTGATGCATTTCTCCCACAGCCCACACAGGGGAGTGGATCGAGTTCCCCCGCTCTTCAGACGTATTTAGTTATGGGCGCTAGATGACCGGTGCTGTTAATGCGCCCGCCCACACAGCCACCAGGTCGGTGGTCGTGCTGCGTGTGGGGTTGGTCACACTTCACGTGTCACTCGTCAGGGGCGGTGCGAAGCTAGCCTCCAATACTAGTCCATAGCCTACGCACATGTAGTTAGTAAAATGTTTTATTGGAACTTCGCTTTGATCACCTGTCAACCGAAACAGTATCGGCTTTGCAAACTGATCCTGATGTAGGCATTCCAGTTTGTTGAGCCATCTCGCGGGCGTCCATGCTTAGTGTCGAATGAACAAGGTCGGAAAGTGAATAGAATGGAATATAATGCAGTAAGATTGAAACCGGAATTGGGCGAGGAATGGAACAAGTTCGAATGTGGAATATCGTCAGATATAATAAGATCGAAAAGTAGCTGGAGATAGGAGGAGCTGGATTAGTGTCGGATGGAACAATGTCGAAAGCGAAATAGGGTCGAATGAAACAAAGTCGAAAGTGGAATAGAGTTGGATGAAATAACGCTGAAAATAGGAGAAACTAGAATTGCGTTCAATGGAATGAAGTCGAAAACCCAGCCCAGAGAAAACAATTGTGCAAGAAGCACACAGAGGAATGTTCACCTCGCTCAACGATGGTGCAGCCAAACCTAACCTAACCTATGTCAACATATCCTAACCTACGGGAACCTAAACCTAACCAAAACCTAACCCAATCAGCTATTTGAACGGTCCCTTTTTACGTAAACATTCCCATGTCAGAATGTTTTTATTTACACATTTACACAACCGCCTTCTCCGGACTATGTTTTCAACTTTATTCGATTAGACGCTATTCCAGTGCCTCTCATTTCGGAGTCATTCCATTCGATTCTATTCCAATTTCGGCCTTGTTCCATTCGGTCCTCTTCCGCTCTCGATATTGTTCCATTCGACATCGGTCCAGCTCCTCCAACCGCCAGTTACTTTTCAACATCATTCCATTCGAATTTTTCCAGTCCCTCCTATTTTCGGCGTTATTCCATTCGATTCCATTCCACTTTCGATCATGTTCCATTCGATCCTATTCCGTTTTCGACATTGTTCCATTCGACACTAGCCCAACTCCTACCCCCAGCTACATTTCGACCTGGTTCTATTAGACGCTATTCTACTGCCAACCTTGTTACATTCGGCCCTATTCCGGTATCGACCTTATTCCATTCGACTCTATTCCACTTTCGACCATGCTCCATTCGTCACTAGATTGGCTCCCAGCTTCGCATGTCGAATGAACCTGCACCCGCAAGGAGAAGATCACAACCGTGCGAGATCCGAATTTGAGGCGCAAATCCCGAAAGAGTCCGTTCTTCATCATTTGCAGTGGAAATCGAGTGACGTGCTTCTGCTTCCAACTCATTGAAGTCAGTAGACACCGCGGCTAAAAAATGAATTGCCAGAAAGCCCAGGCGTCGAGCGAATCTACGCTGCATTCTTGATGGCCCTGCGCAGCCAGAGGCGTTGAGCTGTCTTTGATATTTCTGCCCAGCGTGCGTCTCCTCATCTTTCATGTTACTGGCGTGCGTGCCGACATCGAATTGCTGGTGGAGAGGATACTCGAGTGAATCCCTGGCCAGTTTTGCAAGGTGGCGCCAGCGATAGAAGCAAACAGACTTAGACTGAATGTCTGATTTATTTTCCTGTACATCAACTCGAAGAAGATAGTGCGAATTTGCAGGCTCAGGTGCGCTGCACATTGCCATCAGTGTTTGGATCTGAGGTGTAAAACTGATAGCGTCTGGTGTGGTCGGCTTCGTTGGGATTCCAGAAAATGTCCGTTATCAACACGGAAGGGCAGATGCAGCCGTGCACTGCGGGTCTTACTTTATGGTCTTCCCATGCTGCCCACCGATCATTTGACCCATGGGCGTAATAAAAGGAGCAAGAGCAGGGTTGGAGTTTCATATGCTTTTGATGGGGCGTGGGCCCCACCAACCTTGCCTTGGTTTCACCAGCTTTTTGCTCTATTATCATGGATACCTATTGGGTCGGCTCCAACAACGAAATTGGCAGCACTCATTGCCTTCATACCTTAGGCTTCACAAATAATATTTTCAAACTTCTCCACGAATGAGTAGGTGGGTGGGCTGCACCACTTCTGATGATGGCGAGTGGTCACCATCGTAATCATCTTCCCATCTTCAGAGGCTTACGGAAATGGCAAGGTGTAAGAAAACGTATGAATTGACTTGAAGATAAATTGGGCGATGCACCTTTCTTTCTACCTCGTAAATTACTTCTTATTCCTACTTTCTTCTATAATGGAGCTGTCCGTTGAAACGGGTTTCGGCGAGCCTTTTGCACATGCGAGATGTACTCCTCTCTCTCTCTCTCTCTCTCTCTCTCTCTCTCTCTCTCTCTCTCTCTCTCTCTCTCTCTCTCTCTCTCTCTCTCTCTCTCTCTCTCTCTCTCTCTCTCTCTCTCTCTCTCTCTCTCTTTCTCTCTCGACAATGTGCCCTTCCCTTGTATCATTTAAATGCACACAGAGGTGTCATGAACCAAGACTTCAGCCACAAATTTTCGTTTTTTTTCGGCGGTACGATTATCCCTTCCACTGTCCCGGCGGATCAATAAATCCAAATTTGGGATAGATAAGCGTCAATTGCCTATTCCGAATGTTTGTGACTGTAGCTGAAAGGAGAGGTCTCGTCCGCAATGGCCAATGTCGGCACATCAACCAACTGGAAACACGCTCTGTGGCTGCGCCGAAAGCTCTTGTGTCTTCCTGACAGGGCAGAACTCCAGTCGCCACACCGGTTCGCATTAAGCCGCCCCCCCCCCTGGGAAGGTCGGCTGGCGACCGCTCGGATAAGCCGGAGACGCGGTCCCGTTGGAGCATTGGGGACAACGGGCCGGAGCACTGGCGACAAGCTACCGCAATACCCTGGCTGGGTGATGCAATCGTGATCCGCGCCCACTCTGATCCGTGACCCACTCTGCTCAGCATAGAGTCCTGGTCTGCAAAGCTACGGCATTACGCATTCGGATCAAATGCATTAAAAGCATATCCAGTGCTCTCATTTTCTGTCAATCCTAGCTATAAGTATCACCGTTGAGCTTGGGTGGAGGGCATATCATAGCGACGTTTTGAAAGTACACGATTTTACCGGCCGTTTGTTTTCTCATCTCGGGTAGTAGAGCTTTAGGCTTTAGATCTGCCCTGGCTTGGTCGTGTTTCCGTTCATTGACGTGGTCATAGTTTGATAATGCGTTTCCCGTGCGTTTACGCAATGGAGGAACCGTGCGAACTTCGGCCCGTCGTTGAACACTTTCGCCACCAGTCGGAAAACATTCTCTCCCGAAGGTACCTGGGGGAACTGGCACAGCACCAAAGTGAACCACGGTCATTTGGTAGAGTGCCGTGGCTACAGTTCCCAACTCGTCGACAGTGTCGCCGCACTCCGGGGATCCAAAATAGCCGCAGTGTGACCGACGTACAAACTCGGCAGGTGGTGCGTATTTCGAATCGTTGCTCAACATACATAGTGAAACTTTGACTTGCTCTTGATATGTTCGCCTGTCAGTGGCTAGCAATGCACAAACTAGTTAGGTGCATAACAGATGCACAACATATTAATAATAGATGCTTTGGTGATAGGCATTGCGCAAGAAAGCATACATAATTGACGCTTCGGTAGCAGTTCTACCTGCGACGAAAACAGATCTTCCTGTGTAGTGCGTCGGTAGCTCGGCGGTCAAGCTGAGCGTCTGCGAAACCAGAGTTACGTGGTTCGGTTCTCCGCGATGCCCGCCCTTCCTGTCAGGGTGAGAGACGGGAGACGCCATATAGCCGCAGCTGGTGCGTCGTAGGCCACTCAGACAGACACAGAAGTAAATCTTCCGGTAGAAATAGTCAAAATTATCAATTGTACTCCAAGGATCTCTTCTTTTCCCTCAGAAGGCAACATTCAAATGAACTCGTGTGCACCCACTGGATGAGGGTACGTCGTCCGGACAATACTCCGGGCGCAGCGAGTGCCGCCCTTGGAGGCGTCTGCCGTGGGAAGCGCTGCAGGAGACCGAACTACCAGCACCTGCGGTGGCGTCAGATTTGGCCTGTGCGGACAGGACTCGCGAAACCCGAGCTGAGAAGACGGCACGTGGCCGAGACAGCCCGGGGGCAAACAGCGGCGAGACGGCGCGCCGGTGGCGGCGACACGCCACACCGAACGGCGCGCCTCCGCCGCCTGTCGGCCGGCACACCACCCGATCCGCAGCGCAACCGTCGGGTTCTCGGCGCAGATTGACCCGCTACATCCGGAGTTAAGAGATCCAATCGGGAGATAGACGTTTGGCCAGCCGCCAGAGTGAACGAGCGAGATACGCGAGACGGCGGACGAACCAATGTGGAGGCGTGTGTGCGGCAAGTGCGGCGTTTTATGAACTTGTTGGGATGTGGGCTGGGGACAAATGCATTGGCTTCGACGCCAATATAGATTGGAGAGGGTCCTCCGTAGCGCCCAGTAGGACGGTGTAGCCAGATGGTGACCGTGGGAGATCTTTGGAGGCTCTGGCGCTATTTGTCGGAGTTCAGGTGCGATTTTTAGGGCCAAAGTGAGAGTGTTTAGGGCCCGACGCTAGTTTTCTGGACTCTACACGATTTTCTAGACTTCTTCTGAATTTGTATGAGCCCGTGTCGCTATTTCCGGTCCAGGCACGATTTTTGGAGCCCCGACGCCATTTTGTCGAGGCCCTTCGCGTTTTCTGGGGAGTCTCTAGGTTGATCTTTAGAGCTTCAGAGCGATTGTGCCGGATTTCATTTGTCGTGGTTAATGCTTAAGTGTTCCGGGCCCCGGATTATTTTTTTACGTTCCGTTGTGATTTTTCGTGTCCTTGTTGTATTTATCTCTAGCCCTCAATGCAAATTTGTGGGGCCTCCAACGACAGTTTTTGGGCCCCAGCGCCATTTTGGAGGCTCCGGTGCGATTTTTCGAAGCCCCGGCGAGATTTATGAGCCTGGGGACAACTTGTGGGGACCCAGTGCAATTGCTTCTGACCTCCGCACCTTTCAGGGCCCTACGTGTGAATTTGAGGGACGCTGGCATGGCATTGGAAACTTCAGATCAATTTTCTTGGCCCGGATTAATTTTTCGGGGTACCTGCGGAATTTTCTGAGTCCCGACTTGTTGTTTTTCGGGTTCCGGTTCGGTCATGGGACACCAGTGTGATTGCCTCGTGGTCCCGGCGGATTTCTTTCTCGAACGCGAGCAACATGACCCACGGTCACGGCCAAGCAGAGATACCTACCTGCTTGCGCGTATGTAATTGATTGATGTCCATGGGTGACTGTGTCCTGAGCACATCCTAACGCCACAACTGGCACAGCTGGCACAACTACACTAATTCAAAGAACGCCCCCGATCAACATCATACAGAATGAGCGAGGCATGGTTGCGGGATTGGCGGAGTGCTCTGGATGATAAATAGTTTTATTTTATTTATGGAGACGCTTGATATTCAGATGCTTATATTTTGATGAACACAAGTTGCGGAATGTGTCAATGTCTACTTCAGCACGCTGTCCTGGGAGACCCACAGCGATCCACAAACGTATTCAGTTTTTTAGGAGCAAATTCGCCGATCCCGACCAAACTCCTCGGTTTCGTTCACATCTTGTCTTAGTCGTCTGACCTGAACATTTTTTATTTTAATGTACCCTGGCATGTGCCATCAAACTGGTATCTTGAGGTCATTTTACATTCACATTTAGGGGAGGGGGAGAATATAGCTTGGCACTTCTTCAGGCAGTTTCTGGGGTCATGGCCCCGTGCCCCCACCCCCCAAGATCCGCCAGTGGTGGGAGCAATGCACGACTCATAACTACACTTGACCTACAGCTGATATGGCATGACAAAGGAAGAGTTCACTGAAAAGTAAGCCATTGCTAAACACACACCCACGCTCGCATATATATATATATACAATATATATATATATATATATATATATATATATATATATATATATATATATATATATATATATATATATATATATATATATATATATATATATATATATATATATATATATATATATATATAGTCATGGCATATGCTTGCTGTATTTTTACATATGTGGCTACTGGGCGGTGGTGCGCCAAGCACCTCATACATGATTTGCATTTGCCAATTCAATATGGAAACTCGGTGAGGCCCCTGTACTGCATTGGCGTCCAAGGCACGCATAGTTTGTGTCGCGGGTCCTGCTACCACCTCCTCCCATCACGACAGCGAGTTCGTGTCGCGGGTCCTGCTACCACCTCCTCCCATCACGACAGCGAGTTTGTGTCGTGGGTCCTGCTACCACCTCCTCCCATCACGACGCGAGTTTGTGTGGGGTCCTCTACCACCTCCTCCCATCACGACAGCGAGTTTGTGTCGCGGGTCCTGCTACCACCTCCTCCCATCACGACAGCGAGTTTGTGTCGCGGGTCCTGCTACCACCTCCTCCCATCACGACAGCGAGTTTGTGTCGCGGGTCCTGCTACCACCTCCTCCCATCACGACAGCGAGTTCGTGTCGCGGGCCCTGCTACCACCCCTCCCATCACGACAGCGAGTTCGTGTCGCGGGCCCTGCTACCACCTCCTCCCATCACGACAGCGAGTTTGTGTCGCGGGCCCTGCTACCACCTCCTCCCATCACGACAGCGAGTTTGTGTCGTGGTCCTGCTACCACCTCCTCCCATCACGACAGCGAGTTCGTGTCACGGGCCCTGCTACCACCTCCTCCCATCACGACAGCGAGTTTGTGTCGCGGGTCCTGCTACCACCTCCTCCCATCACGACAGCGAGTTCGTGTCGCGGGCCCTGCTACCACCTCCTCCCATCACGACAGCGAGTTCGTGTCGCGGGTCCTGCTACCACCTCCTCCCATCACGACAGCGAGTTTGTGTCGTGGGTCCTGCTACCACCTCCTCCCATCACGACAGCGAGTTTGTGTCGCGGGTCCTGCTACCACCTCCTCCCCATCACGACAGCGAGTTTGTGTCGCGGGCCCTGCTACCACCTCCTCCCATCACGACAGCGAGTTTGTGTCGCGGGTCCTGCTACCACCTCCTCCCATCACGACAGCGAGTTTGTGTCGCGGGTCCTGCTACCACCTCCTCCCATCACGACAGCGAGTTTGTGTCGCGGGCCCTGCTACCACCTCCTCCCATCACGACAGCGAGTTCGTGTCGCGGGCCCTGCTACCACCTCCCATCACGACAGCGAGTTTGTGTCGCGGGCCCTGCTACCACCTCCTCCCATCACGACAGCGAGTTTCAGTCCAGTGCAGTCGCACAAGTCCGGCCGAAAGTTTGACGTGACACGGACTCTTTGGAGCTCATGCCCCGTTGGCAAATGTTCGACTCTATGGAGACAGTTTCCGATTCCGGCGAAGGCGGGCCTTAAGCCGGCTGACAAGACAGGCCCTCAGCCGGCTGACAAGGCAGGCCCTCAGCCGGCTGACAAGACAGGCCCTCAGCCGACTGACAAGGCAGGCCCTCAGCCGACTGACAAGACAGGCCCTCAGCCGACTGACAAGGCAGGCCCTCAGCCGGCGGACAAGACAGGCCCTCAGCCGGCGGACAAGGCAGGTCCTCAGCCGACTGACAATGCAGGCCCTCAGCCGGCTGACAAGACAGACCTCAGCCGGCGGACAAGGCAGGCCCTCAGCCGGCGGACAAGGCAGGCCCTCAGCCGACTGACAAGGCAGGCCCTCAGCCGACTGACAAGGCAGGCCCTCAGCCGGCTGACAAGACAGACTCTCGCCGGCGGACAAGGCAGGCCCTCAGCCGGCGGACAAGGCAGGCCCTCAGCCGGCTGACAAGGCAGGCCCTCAGCCGGCGGACAAGGCCTCAGCCGGCTGACAAGGCAGGCCCTCAGCCGGCTGACAAGGCAGGCCCTCAGCCGGCTGACAAGGAGGCCCTCAGCCGGCTGACAAGGCAGGCCCTCAGCCGGCTGACAAGGCAAGCCCTCAGCCGGCGGACAAGGCAGGCCCTCAGCCGGCGGACAAGGCAGACCCTCAGCCGACTGACAAGCAGGCCCTCAGCCGACTGACAAGGCAGGCCCTCAGCCGGCTGACAAGGCAGGCCCTCAGCCGGCTGACAAGGCAGGCCCTCAGCCGGCTGACAAGGCAGGCCCTCAGCCGGCTGACAAGGCAGGCCCTCAGCCGGCTGACAAGGCAGGCCCTCAGCCGGCTGATAGGCCAGGCCCTCAGCCTGCTGTTAACTACGAGGCCTCAGCCGATTGACAAGGCAGACCCTCAGCCGACTGACAAGACAGACTCTCAGCCGGCTGACAAGACAGGCCCGGCTGACAAGGCAGACCCTCAGCCGACTGACAAGGCAGGCCCTCAGCCGACTGATAGGCCAGGCCTCAGCCGCTAGTTAACTACGATCACATTGCGGCAAGGCTCGGACCCTGCCCGGTCAGGACAATGGGGGCCGGTGCCGACCGCCGATCACATGCGGCGGCTCGGACCCTGCCCGGTCAGGACAATGGGGGCCAGTGCCGACCGCCGATCACATGCGGCGGGTCGGACCCTGCCCGGTCAGGACAATGGAGGCCAGTGCCGACCACCGTTCCGCCGCCCGAGCCGTCGAGGCGGCGAGACAAAGTCGCTGGCCGGATGCTGCGGCGGCTCATTCACACGTGACAACCTCAGCTGACGTCGCCTGCGCACAACTCCAATCCGACGAATTAGCCCGGTTTGGTCGACGCGGACAGCCGCAAAAGAGCTCGCCTGCCACCGGTGGCGACAGTCCACAACAGGGGGTGGCCCAGATGAGCGGCCGCGCGGCTGACCGGAGCCGCCGCCCGGGGCACGCCTCCACTCGGGTGTCCGGTCACGCCGCCGCGACGGCCCGACTAACAACGCGTCCAAACGGAGCGTCCCGGGAAGAAGCCCCGGCTGTAATTGCACCACCGTTCCGGAACAAAAAGCACCGACTACCGCCGGGCGGGCACGCGCGCGATGGCTGCCCGCGGCGCCGACGGTGGCAATTCAGCTCGCATCGGCGCTCGCCCACGCGTCCGTCCCACGCCCGATTGGTCGACCCCAGCCGAGGTGTATCAGATCGCAGTGCTCATGGGCTCAGACCGTCACGAATCCATCAGCCCGAAATGTTGCGGCGCTCAGTCTCTCTCACAGTTAGTTATCTGGGCTTTAGGGCGCAGTGACCATGGTGATCATATAGCGCCCACACAGTCTCTCTCACAGCAGCCGGCCGAGGTAAATGCCCGCGGCCGTGACCCGTGACCCGGGCAGGGGGGCTCGGCATTGCTGGGATTGGCTCAGGCCAATTGCAGGGTGATGCGGCCGACTGGCGGTAGCGTGCCCTGCGTGTCCCTGCAGTGTCCATCCGGGCACCTAGCTGGGACGTTGCACCCTCAATGAAGCACAACCATAGGTTGACAGCCAAGCACAACCATATGTAGGTGGTGGTATTGCATGGTAGGAGGTGCCTCACACCTGTACAGCTTAGCATCAATGCATGGCAATGAACTTATTTTTCGTAACCACCACACGTCCACGGCATTATTCAGGACAGTTATTGTCCTAAAATCCTTCTGCCTATGAAACTCGCATCTAGTTTCTGTTGCAGTCCGTAAATACCCTGCTTAAACTCATATTGCAAATGGAGTTCCATGGCGTCTCTCACCGCTGGCAAGGATAATGCTTCATTCGTCTCCGATTGCTTCAAATTTGACTATACTGCATTATTATTAACAGATGGCAGCATTTTAAATTCCAGTTTACTCTCCAAATAAACAAGTAGAAAAATCATTGAAACGCCGAGCAAATTGTGCAACATCAATAATTGCATTTTCCATTTGGTTGTGGTGATTTCCGATTCACATTCTTGATCCATGCATATGCACATGTATTTTTCGTCACCCCATGCATCGTGTCATCATCGGTCGTGTTTATTTAACTGTACATCGGAAGTGTTCTGGTGGGGTGGTTACAGTATGTGTAAATTACTGAAATGTGAACGTGATGCCATTTTTAACCTTACCGAAAAAAGGTGAACTGATGACGATCCCGAGATGGGATTGGAATCTGTTTTCCTCAAAACCATCTTTGATTACGCGCTTCAACAAGCTGTTAATCGTAGTTCTATAGACAGTAGTCGCAAACAGTAATATGAATACACATACACATACAAAATGTGATCATTCCTTCCTGTGCTTCGAATAAATATCTAGCGCCATTTGTTAGAAACGCTGCGAATTTGATGATGAGGTGCAGTTCGGCAAATGTCTGACATCATGCATGTTTCTATGCATAGGTACAGTTAACTAGTTTTCAACGATAAAAACATATATTGGGTAGTAAGCTCTAAAATGAACCAATTTTCTCTCATTAATACTTCGTGTTTATACTTTGTTGGATTACGGAATCATGAACCATCCAATGCAGCAATACAACCCATCATAATGGCCGCCTTAGTGATGTGAGTGCTGAACAATTGGCTTTGCAAGTGAGCTGGCACTACCAGTGTACTCATCTATAAAGCTATATATTTAAGTGAAATTTACAGTCACCATTATATTCCAATCTAAGTACACTCACAGGTGCGATCATAATTAGTTAAGTTAACATTCACGTGTCGCGAAATTTTGAATACATTTTGAGCTTCCCTGAAGCTATGATGACGTCAGAGACAATTGTTTCGCTTGCAAGCAAGATTCGCGCCGGTTTCGGTGACACTGCTTTCTTACCAGCTGTATTTTATAAGCTCATTCTAAATGACCAGGGCAGGCAATGGCATTGTTTCCATGAACAACAATAACAACGCTTGCCTTGTATTGCTGAATGCATTCTGTCATCGGATCGTGAGTTAACAGTTCCATTTGACTCTTCATATGTGGGAATATTATGCGCCATATGTAGCTACATAATGGGTCGGTAGATATCTACCTAGAAATCTTGGTAAGAATAAAGCTAAAGGTGGATGGGTGAGTTGCTCAATGTGATCATAGATATCATATCTACGAGCTCATTGCGAACAGTGTGATTGCAATAATCTGAATTGCATAAAAGTTTGCTGATGACTGGAAATTAATAGAACCATGTAATTATTGCAGCTCAAGCTACCTTTGCATGCGTATAACATGAAGTGTACCTGTGTAAATACGTGCGGTAATATAGTTGCTGATTTGTTTCTTACTTTGATACTGTGCTTACTGTTGCTTGTCTTGATTAGATGCTGCATCATATATTGTCCATATACTTACAAACACTCAGCATCAGCTAATCCCAACATCTTATTATGGTTGAAAAAAGCAGGAAATGCGAATATTTTGTTTAATCTTGATTGGACAGGAAAAGTTGGAGGGCCAATCCGTTATCCAACCCGATTTGCCGTATCCGTCTATCCGTCTATATTTGCCAAAGTCCATCCAATTCGCTCAGTTATCCGCACCAACCGATGGATACCAGTACGGAACCGATATCCAATCTGTGTTATGCTCTGGTTGTCAGGTAGGCAACGTATTGGTCAGGTAGATTGCCAGGTAGGTAACTTGATGGGAAGTTGGTGTTTCCCCGCATCAGTTGGCATCACAGCTGCAATTCCTGTCATGCAATATTATCCACTCACGAGCCGGGCTGTAGCTGATATTAGAATGATTTCCGAGTAGACCAGGCTCGCACTTTCACAAAATGGTTGGTGTTTCACATGCTAGCCCAAGTGACCGAGGATGACCTTGGTTTGTGATGTCACGGACATGACCTCAGGGATTGGCCGTAACGTCACGTGTCCTGAAACTCTGTGTCGCCGCCGGCCCAGGTTTCTGGGGTATTCGGCATGGATGGAATCCCCCCCCCCCCATCACACCCGCCTTCCTCTCGGCTGTATAGCGTGGTCTCTGTGGACCGCGCACTAACGAGCGGGGGGGGCGGGGGTGTCTGACACCGCGGCGGCGGAGCACCCTCGGCACAGTCGCCGGCGGCTCAGTAACGACTCTTGATGTGTTGACGCTCCAGCACGTCGCCGATGAGTGGTGGCGCATTGAGTGCTCCTCCGGCTTGTCGGCCTCAGAGCCGGCGTCGTCCGACCAGGTGTCGCTCGTCGGCCTCACTTGTCGGTCTCGCTCGTCGGGCTCAGAGGACCAGGGTCTCGGGGGCCGCCCGCTTCATGTGTCGCTCGTCGGCCTCAGAGGACCAGGTTCTCGGGGGCCGCCCGCGTCAGGTGTCACTCGTCGGCCTCAGAGGACCAGGTTCTCGGCCGCTGCCCGCGTCAGGTGTCGCTCGTCGGCCTGGGAGGACCAGGTTCTCGGGGGCTGCCCGCGTCAGGTGTCGCTCGTCGGCCTCAGAGGACCAGGGTCTCGGGGGCTGCCCGCGTCAGGTGTCACTCGTCGGCCTCAGAGGACCAGGGTCTCGGCCACCCGCTTCATGTGTCGCTCGTCGGCCTCAGAGGACCAGGTTCTCGGCCGCCACCCGCGTCAGGTGTCGCTCGTCGGCCTCAGAGGACCAGGTTCTCGGCCGCCACCCGCGTCAGGTGTCGCTCGTCGGCCTCAGAGGACCAGGTTCTCGGCGGCCGCCCGCTTCATGTGTCGCTCGTCGGCCTCAGAGGACCAGGTTCTCGGGGGCCGCCCGCGTCAGGTGTCGCTCGTCGGCCTGGGAGGACCAGGTTCTCGGGGGCCGCCCGCTTCATGTGTCGCTCGCCGTCCTCAGAGGACCAGGTTCTCGGCGGCCGCCCGCTTCATGTGTCGCTCGTCGGCCTCAGAGGACCAGGTTCTCGGGGGCCGCCCGCGTCAGGTGTCGCTCGTCGGCCTCAGAGGAGCAGGGTCTCGGCGGCCGCCCGCTTCATGTGTCGCTCGTCGGCCTAGCGCGCGGAGGCTATCTATCGTGCACTTCGGGTCAGAAGTATCTAACGCACGCCACAGGCCCGATGCTAAGTCCACTTTGAGCAGGCGGGCGGGGTGTCCAGAACGTCTGCGTCACCCGAAGTCTTCGCCTATGATCCGGTGTGAATACGCGTCAGCGTCTAACTTAGGGAGTTAACAAAGCCGGAATATATGGCGTAAACAGCTGGATAAAACACGGTGCATGGTCCCTGACGGAACGGAAACCCAATGCAACGCATTTGCGGCTGACGTTAACACAAACGGGCGGGTTGGTTTGTGTCGGGGAGTGCTCCTGTCCGACATCCGATGGTCTACATTGGAGGTGCTGCTCCATTGAAGCGAATTACGCCGAGTGTGTGTATGGCAGCATCGGGACATGGTTATCTGTGGCTGGAAGCAGATTAAGTTAGTCGTTAATTTGCACTACAAACACACATTGGTGGTCATCATCATAATACACATCATATACATCATATACATCACCATCACGCACGTCATACATTGGTGGTTGCGATCACACTGCTGAACATTGCGGTGTACTGAATCGCTAAATACAAATATACAAATACGCAAGTAGTATTGCTAAAATAAGTGTGCGGGCAGTGAATAGACTGTGAGGGTGACACGTGAGATCGGAATTACCGACATAGAAGCAAGTCGCCTCTGTTACCTGAGCAGAAGGATGAACTCTAAAGTAAAATCGAATAAATGACGAACTATTACTCAATCCTGAAATTCAAAGATAATAAGTTTGATAGACCAGTCAAGGATAGTTCAATATTTTGAAATAGCTCAAATAGATCAAAGTTATTAGTTCCAAGTAGTAATTTCCACTTTCTTGATTTACATATCAAGTTCATCATTGTACTAGTGTAACCACTCTGTCTCTCCAGTAATTCGACTGTCACCTTATCATGATCAGGTAGTGTTGAAAAAATGGTAACTTAAAGAAGTTTCGAAATTCATTAGGCCAAGTCATCAGCTTGACCTGACCTGAGCCGTTGAGTTTAGATCCGAATATGGCGTGTGCGTTTGAGACTATGAGATCGAGTATCATCAGGTATTGAGCTCGACACAAGTCAACACAGTGCTAATGATGTGTGCAGTATCCAACCTGTCTGTGCGTAGCAATTATCAATTGATTTCAGGCTCCGAATGAATTGGAAGCCTCCTTTGCCAAAGTCGAATATAATATAATGATGCTTATAATACCATGATAACATCATGTATGTAACATGCATTTTCACATGGTTATGCAATCGGGTATAATGCGAAATGCAATATACCCTCAGTTTTTTTCGCATAATTTCGCTCCTGAAGCTAACGATTATGTTGAAAAGCTGCGCACTTCTTACAGTTAGCATCATATTAGCAATTTTATCCATGAAATCAAAATGACCTAACCCATCAGCCAATGAACCAAGATGTAAAGATTTGGTACGAATATCGAGTTGTCTCCAACAATCTATTCGTCTATGTTTTGTTTTGCTACAGGCTCCGCCTAGGAATGCTGGGGGATCGTAATAGCCGCCCACTGGGGAAGTTGACAAAGACCTGTCTACTAGTCGGGATGACACACACAATTGAAGCAGCTGGCAGTGACAGACGAATCCGCTTTTTTATTTCGCAGCTCCCATCCTCCTTCCATCCTTTCACATGTCCATTTTCTTGGTAGCTGAACTGTTCAATCAGCATGCTGATTGCTGCCCCATTCCTAACACACGCACAGTTGTATTCCTTTTCTTGTCAGGCTTCGGTGGTAGTTTCGTCTTCTCACCAGTCACTGGATTGGCGTCGTCTTCATGATGAAGGCGACATCCAGGTATTGATACTGAAGATTCGCCGAATAGCTCCTCGGTGGCAGGAAAGGAAGAAGATTCGCCAAAGCCAAAGTCTACCGTTTGGGTGGAATGGAAAACCTCCACCGGGCCGGATCCTCAGCACGCTGATGATGTTCCTGCAGTCAAAGAACTCGGCTCACAGTCCGATCACACCGCCCGGCATACGACCAGTAGTGGCGGTCAACCCCCCCCCCACACGCAGCGCTGCGGTGTCCCGCCACACGACTCCGCTATCCCGGACAGTGGAGAGGCCAACGTTCGCGCGACGCTCTGGGCACCGTGGAGGTCCGGGAGGAGTCTTCCGCCAACAGACGTGGCTGCTGGCGGCTGCCGGCGGCTCCGGCGGCTCCGTCGGCTCCGGCGCGCTCCGGCGGCTCGGCGGCTCCGGCGGCTCTGGCGGCTCCGGGGTTGGCACTCCGTCGGCTCCGTCGGCTCCGGCGCGCAGGCGCTCCGGCGGCTCCGTCGGCTCCGGCGGCTCCGTCGGCTCCGGCGGCTCCGTCGGCTCCGTCGGCTCCGGCGGCTCCGGCGGCTCCGTCTCCAGGCGGCCGAGACGCCGGCCGATGATGGTGTGAGCTCGGCTCGACCATCATTAGCCGCGTGATCGGTCAGCGACGACGGCGCCCCACACCCCGGGGCGGTGCGGACAGATTCGATCAACCCGCGTCACTGCGGCGGCCGGCTAGTCCCGACGTGTTCGGTGTCTTCGACGGGGGCAAGGGGGAGGGGGGGGTCTTCTGCTAGCGAACAGCAGGTGTCGCCTCACGCCGACCAAGCGCAACTCGCACACGCGCGCACGTCGGCTTGCTTCGTGCCGGATTCATCGCGCCAGCTCATTCTGTAGGGCGTTGGACTCGTGATTGCATGATCTGGAGGTTCGAATCCACCAATCGATGGGATTGCCGAGTCCACCCGCCACCAATCGGCGTGAGAGGTTAGCGGTGCTGCCGTTTCAGGACAGAAAGGTGCAGTGACTTCCTCTACTCGCATGATATGCGAGGCAGCATCATGATTTCTTTTGCCAGTACAACTATAAATGGTGTCTGAAAAGACAACCAAAATCACCCAAGTGGAATTTCCTAGATTAAATTTGGAGAAAGTGCGTCCAATCAATGAACACTTAGCCGCGAACTAAAACATTCAATAAATAATAAACAGCAAAATATATTGAATCCCAACGCGAAGATTGGATTATGCTGATGCTCTCGTATCTCATCGTGGCGTGTCCCGGTTTCAGCTCCACATCCCATCCATGCATCTGCAAACTGTCCCATCCAACCAGCCCGCCTCCCGCACCTTACACCCCGTCATATCCTCCCGTATTCCTGTCTGGAATTCCCACTCATGCGCTGTCGGGTTAACGCTGCACCCACTCCCAGCTCAGAGGTCTGGCTGCGTCTCAGATGCATGGTCGACAGACTCGCCTTGCCGGCGATATGACTTTCACTCAATTGACCTATAGCTGTATGTGAATAAATAGAAATGTGAATGACCTATATTATCCCTCTATATATCATGAGTGCAAGGCTCATCGTCCTACTCACTCCAATTGAAGTGATCAGTGCTATAGCGACACGCTCGGGGCCAGATCCAGACGGTGTATTCGGGGCGTTGCCTCCCCGACCTGGCCGCCGAGTCCCGCCCGAGGGCAGGTCCGACCGGTCACACCCATGGCCGGCGTCAGGCAGCACATGCAGGGTGCAGCATACGCCCCAGCCTATTACATCCATCCACCACGGAGTTTATGATCCAAAACGTTGTGGTGGCCGCAATGCTTCCCGTGGTCGCGAGGCATAATGGCCGGCCGACCTGTCACCGTCCATCTTAACGCTGGCAGGCGTAACAACGTCCGGCTGAGCCAGAGGGTTGGCGGTGAGTGCCGGAGGTGGCATGTCAGGTGGGACGGCCGCAGGTGGCACGTCAGGTGGCACGGCCGCAGGTGGCACGAGTCACTGAATGCCACACTCCTGTGGCGCACCTTACCCAAATGTCGCTGGATGAATCTACCATCCAGTACACGCACAGTCAGTTTAACCTCACACTTATTGATCATTGTATGTACACCCATACCAGGAATCATCCTACACCCGTCCACCCCATGGGAGCGATCCGCCGCCGACACATACACAGGATCATCCGCACACAGATGCCGCTCCTTAGTCCCCTAATATACCGCTCCATCCGCACACAGACACCGCTCCTTAGTCCCCTAATATACCGCTCCTTCCGCACACAGATACCGCTCCTTAGTCCCCTAATCCCTATACTCCTTTTGTGTCTGCTGTGATCTACGGACGCTCTCCATAATGTCGGGTTTAACGGCATCTAATGATGTTCTGATCAAGCTGGCCGAAAACAGTTCTGCCGGTGAGACACGTGTCGTGCTGAGCGGAGTGGCTCGATAGCCAAACAAAACAACGAGGCACTTGGTTTGCGCCATACCTCTGCTCTGCTTTTCCAGGGACATTTTGAATGTCTGAACATTGTGCTCAGCTAAGTCGTTAGACTTTGGTCACAGAGCAGGGGTATCAAATGTACCACGCCGTTTCTGCGACAGAAAGCCTGAAACGCATCAGACCTGAAACACTGTGCATTATCAGATACTATTGTTTTCGGCAGTCCCTAGAACGCTAACGAGGTGCGCAAATGTTCTATTGTGACCTGCGACATGCAGATCCTTGAAGGATATGCGTACATCCACTTGGAGTAAGCGTCAGTGATGATGAAAACATCCAGCCGTCGACAGGATCCGCATCATTTACATGGACCCGATCGAAACATGTCGTCGACCACTCCAATGGACGCACGGGGGTGTCCGGCGAGCTCACTCTTTGCGCCTGACACACGTCACATTTCCGAGACATAGCCGTGATCTCCTCGTCAAGATTCGGTCACGATACGTACACACGCGCGAATGACTTCGTTCGGGATTCACCGCAGCGACCGTCGTGTGGTATCTGAGGATGCAATGTCTACCGTGAGGCGGAATGATCACCCGCTTGCACTGCAGCAGACAGCCATCCTGAACACTCAGCTCAGACCGGCGGGTATTGTACGGGCGAAACTCTGGAGATTGCAATGTGCCGGACTGTCGCCAGCCTGACATACTGACATACTGGACATCTGACATACTGGGGCACGGCCGACATGACCGGAGTACGAGAATCCCGCATTATAATCTGTTCTGCTGTCACTGGGGATGCATCTAGAAACGCCATCAAATGAACCGTCTCGGCCGGTACTGGACTCACCTTGCCGACCACTCGACCTGGCAGGGGCAGTTTGCCGAGCGAGTCACAGTGAGCCTGTTTAATCCGGGAAACATACTGTAGCCTGTGGTCATAGGCACTCAGCATCATAGGGACCACATGGGATAGTGCCATGAGTGGCAGCGGCTTCACTTATCCTGTCAGACCCTGCAGCGGCTGATGATGCGTGCGTACAGAGAACGTCCGGCAAGCGAAATAATAGTGGAACCGTTCCGCTATCACGGAGAGACTCTCTCCCTCCTCCCTCACTCCCCTCCCCCTCCCCCTCTCTCTCTCTCTCTCTCTTTCTCTTGCTATGCCTACTCTCGGTCCCATTCACTGAGCGAGAGTAAAATGCCACGAGCAATTGCGGCAGAGCTGCACACCAGAGAACACGACAGATGCAATGGACACTGGAAGCACTGGGCGGGGTAGGACACGAAACACCACAGAACACGACAGATACAATGGACACTGGGAGCACTGGGCGGGGTAGGACACGAAACACCACAGAACACGACAGATACAATGGACACTGGAAGCACTGGGCGGGGTAGGACACGAAACACCACAGAACACGACAGATACAATGGGCACTGGAAGCACTGGGCGGGGTAGGACACGAAACACCACAGAACACGACAGATACAATGGACACTGGAAGCACTGGGCGGGGTAGGACACGAAACACCACAGAACACGACAGATACAATGGACACTGGAAGCACTGGGCGGGGTAGGACACGAAACACCACAGAACACGACAGATACAATGGACACTGGGAGCACTGGGCGGGGTATGCCAATACGAAGCACACCAGAGAACACGGCAGATACAATGGAGCTGACCGTCTGAGGTCTTACTTGCCACCACTATCTCATCTGCCACCACTATCTCATCCTGGCCGCCATGTAGTGACACGCTCGGAGCTCGATCCAGACTGTGTGTGTGTGTGTGTGTGTGTTCGAGGCGTTCTCTACACCGACCGGGTCGCCGAGTCCCGCCCGAGGGCAGGCCCGACCGGTCACACTCAAGGGCGGCGTCAGGCAATACATGCAGGGTGTACACACGCCCCAGCCTATTTCAAAATCGTAGATGGGATTTCCAGTGACTATGTCGCGAGAATATCTATCAGAGATTTAATTCACAATCGTAGATTTATATTTACAGTCACGATAAATCTATATCGGAGATTTAATCCATGGCGGTCGGTTTTCTAAAGTTGTCGAGAAATGTTTGTCTGTGTGTGTGTGTCTGTCTGTATGTGCCGCTTCAACGCATGCTGTGCGTAAACGGCCAAGAGGATTTCGCTCAAACTTTAACACGTGATGTGCCGGTACGGGGGACAGATTATGGCACTGGTTTCGGGTTGCGCGTGCCACGTGCGCACGTGCCACGTGCCGTCAACTGGGGTCATGTCGAGATAAGTTAGCCAGGGCCACAGCACAGGTCGCACGAATGTGAAACTTTGTGGAAACACGCGCCCCATAGGGAACTGCGTGCTTTTGTGGTCGGCGGCTGGGTGCGCCGTACCCTGCGACCGCCAGGCGCGTGCATCTGTTTTGAGTTGGGCACCTCCAAGCCGAGAGCGCCGCGTACTAGAGCCATCAAATTTGGTAGACAGGTACCCCGTCACATGGACTATCCGGCAATGTACAATTTGTAGGGGTGGGCGAAGTGTAGCGCGTGCCATGCGCTCATATTCGAGCGACGCCTCCACTCCTGTTTAACATGGGGCTGCGACTTATCCCGACGAAAACGTGACCGCCACATATTGGCGCCCGGCTCGGCTCACATCGCAGGGAATGAGGGATGTTTCACACTACATGAAAGCCCACAGTGTTGGCTACCCATTGGACAAAATATCGATGCGATCGAGTCAATGTGCTGCACGTGAGCGACACCGATGTCATGGGAGAACGGGTTGCGCCGAATCGGCTTAGGTTTGGTTAGGTTTAGTTAGGTTAATTTAGGTTAAGCTAGGTTAGGTTAAGCTAGGCTAGGCTAGGTTAGGTTAGGTTAGTGTAGATTTGCCAATTTTTGGTGAACTCAGTTCAAACCCGATGTAGAGCGTAATGGCTTGAATCGATTTTGAACACACCAACATGGTAGTGGGGTTGGTGTACATCTAGTATAAATGGAGCACTGAGTACCGGAAAGTAGCTGTGCATATACACCTGCCGTCAGCTGTAGTTAACTTTTATCTCCAACAAATTAGGCGTCAGAAAGTTGCCATCTTCAAAACCTGCCAAGCAGTATTTCCAGTCCAAACGATTACTAACACTGCAGTCAGTCTCGAGTATTCCCCCGACGGGGAGGGGCCGGAGCGCAGTGCCACTAATGTGATATTGTGTATGTTTGCTCGTCGGTTCGGTCCGCCTCTGTGACGGGTCTGTGTCACTCAGCGTCATTGGACCTGGACCGTGAAATCTCCCCGGTAAGGTACTTAGTGTTCCGATGCGGGCGACACCAGCGATGTCATTAGAGAAGACGAAATAACAACGAGATGAGGTATATATATATGTGTGTGTGTGTGTGTATGTGTGTGTGTGTGTGTGTTTTTGTGTGTGTGTGTATGTGTACGCCTGAGATAATCTGAGCAGGACATAGAGAGTGAAAGAGACCATAATATATATATATAAATATATATATATATATATATATATATATATATATATTATATATATATATATATATATTTACGTAATGTTAATGATAACTTCATGACAATATTCAGTAAATACAGAGTTGACAGTCTGCTATGGCGGATCTTAATTCGCGCCATCTGGCCGGTCAGATCCTTGCACCCCATCCCGTCTCGGGGGTGAGGTTATAAAATGCATCGCGTCTAACTCCAAAGCTAGACGTTGTCACGAAAACGTGCTTGGTACATACCATCGGAAAGCCCTCTATGAATAGGCTCCGAAAACGGTTTTATTTGTAAGTTTTGGATAATTCTGAAAACCAAAATGTCGGTTTTGGAGGAAAAAATGTACCCCCCCTAAAAAAAGACTATCTACATATTAAGTAGTTTAGGTCGTGCAATGCAATTTTGATGCTATTTAGTCCATGCAAACTATAAATGAACTATGCAATAGCAGTGTCTACATAGTCTTGCCCACATTGCGCACTTAATCGTGACCTGACCTCAGGCCACTTGACTGAGGTCAACCAAATTCGATAAAGAACTTCTCCTGGTGACTCTCCATGCATACCACGGTGAAAAAAAATGATGTTAGAAAACCATGCATATTACAAAAATGGGAAAATTTGCCCAAAATAGGCAAAAATTGGTTGTGACCTCAGGTTGCTGACCTGACGTCAAACAAGAATCCGAAATCTCAATATCGAAGACAATCCCCAATTGTACTCACGTAGCAAGTTGTATTTCAATATCTATTTACGTGTATGAGTTAGCAATCGTCACATTTTTTGTGGGTGGTCCTCTTTGACCTGAGCTACCTTATATGACCTGAGGTTGAAATTTGGACTTCAAACGAAATTGATCAAGGAAAAGGTACTAAAAATTTCGCGGTGCTGCGCTCCACCGTTTTCTCGCTGTCGCGGAAAAACCTTGCAAAAGACGTAAAATGACAGGAAGGGCGTAAGAAGACCACCGAGTTTGGCGGGTTAAAACGTTTTACACAACTGGCCGGTAGTACATTTGCAGTGACTTTCCAGCAGGCTATCATATGCATAATGCTTAACTTCGAAAATACTAGTCATGTTATACCATTATAGGTACTACTGCAGGGCTATTTATAAACAATGGAAACTCCACTAATGCGACTTAAGCATTCCCTTCATGGGCAATTGAGACGCTTGTTTAGCTTTTTTTCGGTCAACGCTCATAGATGCCATGATAAACCTCGACAATATGGTGGAGAGGTGGGGGGGGGGGGTCTCTCTCTAAGGCATAGAAGGTTCGCCTTCTGATTTTTGGTTTGATAATCCGGGCTCCCATTGGGTTATGCACCGTACTTTGCTGAGTACTGTACTGAGTTCATTTATGCACTGTACTTTGCTGCGTGCTGCAAATGCATTCCATCTTCAATGCATGTAGCTTGGACGTTTTTGCATATCTGATAGCTAAGAAGGAGTGAAAATGGCATTTGAAGTCCAGGTACAAAGTACCGTGTCTGCATGCGTTTTCCGTAATATGATGAATAGATAAACACTTTGTCCCGTCATGGTATGTACCAGGAATTTCCAGTCGGCAATCCAGAGAACAAACTTGTGTACCGCTGTTTTGACTTTGTTGAAGAGTTCGAAGTTGCTTTGTCAGCTTCCTCACATTGATTTGGTTAGCTCCCAGAGTAAGTCAATTTGTAAGTTGTGTCACTTTGGATTCATTCTCCGCCGCCATCATCAGGGGAAGTGCTGACTCGCAGGTGCCAGCTCGCAAAACTGGACGGTGTCTGCTCTCGTAAAGCGCGTGAAAAACGTCCACCGATGCATCTTCCTGGACGGAGGTGCCCGGCGAAAACAAACTGGCGACGATCGTTCGACCGAACGCTGAACAACTGGAGACGAACGGAGTCGGGTAGGGGAGACGGACGGAGACGGACGGAGTCGGGTAGGGGAGACGGACGGAGACGGACGGAGACGGACGGAGTCGGATAGGGGAGACGGACGGAGACGGACCGAGTCGGATAGGAAGACGGACGGAGACGGATCGAGTCGGATAGGGGAGACGGACAGAGACGGACGGAGTAGGATAGGGAAGACGGATGGACCAGAACCGGGAGGTAGACGGAGACGGACGGAGACAAACAGGGATGAACGGACTAGAACAGGGAGTTGGACGGAGACAGAAGAGGTAGTGGACGGAGACAGAAGAGGAAGTGGACGGAGACGGTTAGAGTCGGATGGAGGAAACGGACAGATTAGAGCAAGGAGGTAGACGGAAACAGATGAGGAGGTGGACGGAGTCGGACAGAGTGGGATAGTGAGACAGACGGACTAGAGCAGGGAGGTGACGGAGACTGATGAGGAGACGGACGAGGACGGCCGAAGACGGACACAGATGGACGAACTAGAACAAAGAGATGGAAGGAAACAGATGAGGAGACGGACGGACTGGAACAGGGAGATGACGGAGACCGATGAGGAGACGGACGAAGACGGACGGAGTCGGACGGATCAGAACAGGGAAGTGGACGGAGGCAGATGAACGGAGATGGACGGACACGGACAGGGGAGATGGGCGGACTAGAACAGGATGATAGAAGATACAAACGAGGAGACGGGTGGAGATAGACGGAGACGGAGATGCCGAAGCAGATGGGCTTGGATTCCGACAAGGGAAAAAGCGGATGTGGGGATGGATGTTAATTCGAGTGGAACTGGGGTCTAGATGGATGTAGACGAACGTGAAGTCGGGCGGAGTTGGATGCCGATGCAGGTGGAACTGGACGTGGAAGTAATTGAGGAAGGAAAAGAGGAAATAAAGAGAGAGAGAGAGAGAGAGAGAGAGAGAGAGAGAGAGAGAGAGAGAGAGAGAGAGAGAGAGAGAGAGAGAGAGAGAGAGAGAGAGAGAGAGAGAGAGAGAGAGAGAGAGAGAGAGAGAGATAGAGATATAGAGAGATATATATATATATATATAGATATAGAGATATAGAGATATATAGATAGATATAGAGAGAGAGAGAGAGAGAGATAGAGAGAGAGAGAGAGAGAGAGAGAGAGAGAGAGAGAGAGAGAGAGAGAGAGAGAGAGAGAGAGAGAGAGAGAGGGAGAGAGGGAGAGAGGGGAGAGGGAGAGAGGGAGAGAGGGAGTAGGGGGGAGGGAGAGAGGGAGGGAGGGAGAGAGAGGGAGAGAGAGGGAGAGAGGGAGCGAGGGAGAGATAAAGGTGGAGGGAGAGATGACGGGAGAGATGGGGGGGGGGGGTATGGAGGGAAATATGGAGGAAGAGATGGAGAGAGACATGGTGGGAGAAGTGGAGGGAAGGATGGAGGGAGAGATTGAGGGTGAAATGGCAAGTGGAAGTGAGAGGAAGGTGGCGACAGAAGCACACGGAATATTAGGAATATTAACCATCGTATACCGAGAGCCTTACGCGAGTCTTCACTGCTGATAATGTTGCTACCCCTGGCCATTTCCCGCCCCCTAATTGTAACTGGGATAGCGGACAAGTACCGGCGCGTTGCCCACAATGTGAGGAATACACTGGCACTCCGTTCTTAATACTAGTTGGGTCAACTATTAACCCACCATGGCGGTTGAAAGGTGGAAACGCCCACAAAGCGCATGTTCTAGTGATTTCCATAACCCCAAGAATATAATATATTTCAGACAGAGCCGCTGATTCGGTATCAGAAAATAGCCGATGCTCATGCTAGACTGTTTACGTTTCACTTCACCATGCAGCTGGTGTTCATACAGGACCGTTTGCGTTTCACTTGACCACACAGCTTCGCTAGCTGGCTAAGTGATGTCAAACACGGGCAGTTGCATGATGCGTGATTTAGAATGACTAATACAACCTTGCACAATTTTATTTTTAGTTGTCAGTGGTGAAAGTTCTGAAATCGAATTTCGACAGCAAGCTGTCTTATAATTGAATTACATTTTGAATCTGCGAACGCTACCCGATGCTGATCGAGGTGAATTATATACTTGACCGTGAGGTCACCTGTGGTACGCAGCGGTCCCGGAACATCTGAAGACACGATACGTCGAGAGTTAGAGCACACTAACTAGAGTGGCATCATTATGCACCTTGATCTGAACCGTGACGGAGGGAATCACTTGGCCCTCTTTTGCACGAAATAGCCGGCGAAATGAACGGCTCGGAGGTTTGATACTTGGCACGGAATCTGCTGTAATGAAGCCAAGATCACGTCACACCATCGACCTTAGTTAGGTGGACGGTGAATACCTCTGAAAAGGATTTGCAACTCAAAGTATGCTTTTTTGGTCGGAGGGAATGTTCTGAATCTTGTATGTACTGCATGCACTTTGTGTTTTTAGAGATTATGCAAAAGTTCAGCATCATTGTCCTGGAGTCAAATCCTTCTTTTATCACTGATCATAGACTTAAAGTTAGGTTAATACTGGGGAATTTTTTGCCGTGTTCGCCATAATTTTGTTCGCAAAAAAGGCACAGCTAATGCTAATCGACAACATAATTTGGCTTGATTATCGATGGTAGTATTGGGTCACGGCCCGACCTGACTTGGCTCAGCTGATACTAGCGAATAAAGTAAATATAAATAAATGGTAGGAAACTGAGAATGACAACACATTATCCCGAAGGATAACAGCCCTACTAAACGTTGTAGTAGGCAAGGATATAGCTTCTGAATGACAATTTAGCGCACTCAATCACTCTGAAATTGTCACAAAGCCAAAGCCGTCACCAAAAGTTACTTGAGGTCACACGAGGTCACTCAGATTAACAACCTCATCGTACCTCTTAGCTCAAACTCTTAATACGTAACCTAGAATTGTCACCGAAATAGTTTTTTTTAAGCGAAATCGAAGTACTGTTAAAATTGAACGCTGCTTCAAGCCTGAGACTGGTGGTGTTCCACAAAAGTAGCATCGTCACGGCCGAATACGAACAGACACACCTCAGTTGTGGCTAGGAACTAACTCGAACCCCCACTCCATCCTAACTTGACGCCATAACTTCACTTTTCAACTTGGCTTGAAATCAACTCAACTCGGCAGTGTACACTTCCCACTCGTCACGCTGACCACATGTCCCCGGGGCTGATCTGGCTGTTCTCGCCGAGAACATATAGCTACTGCAACGTGTACACCGCGCTGGTTACTTGGAACGCGTTTTTAGTCGAATTCTTCGATGAAATTGCAATAGACACACAGGGATGACTGGCAAGCATAGTTGCAATTAAGCTGCTAGTTTTTGCTCGTCGCATCGCATGACTTATGTAGAGGTGTCAACCATTATGCCCGTGACCTCCCTAGTACTTACTTACTTACTTTTGCCAAATTTTGACATTACATCCCTTGAGTATTCATTGCGCATTTCTTTTTTAAGTAAATTTAATACGAGTTCTTCCTAGGGTGATTTTATGAACCAGTGTCCTATTGCTAAGCAGAGCTTGTTGCGTGAACCCTGGCCCCACCACCCGATCCATGAATTCCAGTTCAACGGCAGAATTTTGACCGAAAGTTTAACGTGCCGTCAATGCACCGACACGGCTGCCCGGTAGCTCGTCCCCGGTCTTATCGGGCCAGCTGCCAACTGACCCTCCCAGCCGGGGGCTAAATGCGAGCGCGCGAAGCGACTCGAACCAGTGAGGTCAGATATGTTGTTCCTGTCAGTCCCAATTAGCTATATTTGCATGATGCCTATCATTGCTCGCTGTCAATGGCTATTTGTTGGTCCCGAGCCGTTTGCAATATCTACGTGCAGAGGCGCAGCCAGGGGGGGGGGGGTTGAGACCGGGGGCCTGGATCTCGCCTTAAAAAGACACACCAGGTGGACAAGAAATTTTGGGAAGTGCATGACGCAAAACGAGAAATCGCGCCGAAGGCATCCTTGGCACAATATATTTTTAGGTGGCCGGCTCCCTTAAAGAAATCCTGGCTGCGCCACTGTCTACGTGCATACTTCAGACCTCGGCCATCCGATGCCCCAAATGTCCGGCCTGGACGGGTTGGGCTGAAGTGTATGCGCCGGGTCTGCCTTCCATGCATTCATTGGTGCTATGGATGACGTAACTGGTGACGTTCGCCGTGCGCAACCAATCGGTGGTCGTTACCGGGGGCCGTCCTGGCCGATCGGAATAATGAATACGGAATGCGGGAGGACGGGCCGGATGTTGGGTGGTGTCTGGCAGCTGTGTTCACAGACGCAACTGCAACGGGGTGCAACATTGCACCGCATTGCACGTGATGTGGCGAGGACCGAGCGGTTCTGCATGGAGCGTGTTTGGAGCGTGACGTGGCGTTGGGAGGGTGGAATAACTTGATAACCGAACATTTAGCACATTAAGATGTGAAAGTACGTTACGCATAAAGCAGCGACATTTGTTTTTCGGTACCACAAGGTCCGTACCACATTTGATGGTTTATTTGTTATTTGCCTGCAACCGGAAATAAAACTGACTGTCCACATTTCTGCTTGGTATACACAGCATATTTCAGCTCCAAGACGTGAACTTTAATACCTTTGAAGTCACAACAACAACCAATACCCAAGTGCCCGTGACATATAGTGGGCCGTCAGATAGTCAGATAGTAATAGATAGTTTGAAGATAGTTCAGAGTTCATGAAACACACATAGCACACGACACCTGCAGCGGTGCAAACACAAGCCAACTGGGCATTCAAAACAATTTGCCCTGACCTCGCTAACACAACACGATAGGAGGCATATTTACGGCGAGCGTGCATCATACTGGAATCAACCAGTTGGCCGACACGATACCGCCACCGGGGCACTCTAGCTGAACTGTTTGGCTCTTGTGTTCATCGTATGTTGGTGTAGGCGTGGATGGTGATCTATGTGCCTGTATATGTGCGTCCGTGTGCGTGAGGGAAGACGTGCAGATGGTGGTGGTGATGCCGATGTATGAGTCTTGACGTCACTCGTTTAGGATGGACTGTGCGATACTGGTGTGAGCAGACGCTAGAATGAAGTTTGTGTGCTTGATACGGGTTCCTTTGTTAGCTTCTGAATTCAGTTCGAATTGTTGTTGGGGAGGCTGTACAGAAACAGGCTCATTTATCAGCGCAAGCTTTCTGCATTGACCCTGAATCCAATTCCCGATCGGGAATTCCAGTTTAATCCTGCAGTTTTGATCGAGAGTTAAACGTAACCACATAGTCGGACACGATTTCTGGGGCCTGTGCCCTGACCATGCCTGGCCAGTTGCCAACTACCATCCCAGCCGGAGGTTCTGACAGAGAGTGCGTGTGGCGACGCGACCAGTTGTGCCAAGCCCTTTTCAGGCAGTGAGCTAACCAGGCGGCAAATGGGCTCCTAAGTTGTGTGAACTGGACGATTGTGAGCACAGCTATGTCTCTGCTTGCTGGAAACGTGCTAATAATAAATCAGTGTGATGTGTTTGTATCGTTGGACCGGTGTTTGCGAGTGTGGTCGTCTGGAGGAGTATTCTGAGTTTGGTTGATTGCTTCGCTGAGGTGATCGTTAAACCGTTGTCTGATACCGCGTCTTGTTTTCCCAATGTAAGTGCTGTGTTCTGTTGGTGGTTCTACGACTCTTTTGCTGATGTCGTACCAAAGTATTCTGTAAGGGCTTTGTTGTCGCACGCAAGTTTACTTGGTATCTGGCTCATTGCATTATCCTGTGGGGATAGCAAATTTCCAAGATTAGTGTTTTTAGTTTTTTTTCCATCTTTCTGTTCGGTGCTGGACCTATCCAAACCCAGCCATTTTGCTCTCGGTGTGCGTGCCTAGAGCACTGCCCGCCTGGTATGGATTGAGTGTGCAGAGATGTAGGAGAGGGATGCGGAGATGCGATGCAGAGAGCAGAGATGGAAGCAGAGAGATGCAGAGATGTAGGAGAGATGGGGAGCCGCCATGGGCTCAATGTGAAGTTCTCTAGAGAAAGCATCGTCAGCGCTCGCCCACAAGAGGTTATCCAAGGGCGATATGCAGAATTGCTCCAGGTGGTAATCCCACCGACAGCCGGAAATTGCTCCAGATGGTAATCCCACCGACAGCCGGGAATTGCTCCAGGTGGTAATCCCACCGACAGCTGGGAATTGCTCCAGATGGTAATCCCACCGACAGCCGGGAATTGCTCCAGGTGGTAATCCCACCGACAGCCGGGAATTTCTCCAGGTGGTAATCCCACCGACAGCCGGGAATTGCTCCAGGTGGTAATCCCACCGACAGCAGGAAATTGCTCCAGGTGGTAATCCCACCGACAGCCGGGAATTGCTCCAGATGGTAATCCCACCGACAGCCGGGAATTGCTCCAGGTGGTAATCCCACCGACAGCCGGGAATTGCTCCAGGTGGTAATCCCACCGACAGCCGAGAATTCAGGCTATCGAGGCAGTCGTGCGTGCTGTGTGAGTGAGCGGACGCAAGCATGAGAAGCTGTGCGATGATCTGTTCCAGAAACCTTCACAGTTTGTCGAGAGGGCACCCACATGTTGATGCTATGGCTCTTACACGTAATGGTGTATCTGGCTTGTGGTTCTCGGGTTGGCGGTATGGTTCCACAGTATGTTAGCATGATGTTCGGATGGCTACAAAGGGCTTACTCGGAAGTTTGTCTACCAACGTGTTAATATGTGCCAACGGCAATTATTTTCCTCGTCTTTGCTTCTGCCCAGGCCTGCGAGCCTTGCTTGTGAGCTCATAATGACACGACCATGTTGGCCTTTTCTATGCATATATTCTGTTCTTCAGCATCGGCCCTATGTTATTCAGCATGTCCCGTGCACTTATCTGATCTTTTAACCCGGGCGCCACCGGGGTCAGCAGCCGAACCCGCCCCACTGGGGGGGGGGGGAGAGATTTTGACCCGTGCTTCACTTGAAAAGTTACTGTTTAATTCGGTTGCATTTGACGGCAAAAGACAGATGTCAACACGCTGGACTTCGATAAGTCCAACATATCAACCTAAGTGTCACATGTAGCAGCGTCGCAGGTCATTCGAAACGAAATAGCTGACCTACTTGACGAAGTTTCTACTTTAGTCGAGAAGCATCGAATTGAAGCAGAGAAAAGGCAGACATCTGGTGCCGTTATGCGCCTTATATCCAAGATAGCTCAGAAAGGCATCAATTAATACAGATCAGATCGAGGTCATCATCGGTCACGTTCTATTTGGATGTTAAATATTGAATCTGGTCTTCTGCCCATGTGGTTCATGCTTCTACAGTAAACTTTTGTCAGGGACCCGAAAAACGCAATAATAATCTTCTACGAGCATGTGGGGATATATATACCCTTGGTAAAAAAACGGTTCATTGAACACTATGAATAACTGCAAGTTTGGCATAGTTTAACCTTTGTACTTCAGGAAATAGTCGACTGACCGGACTATTGTTATTGACTATTGACGCTGCACAATTAGTAATTAATTGCTTTTGGCCGCAAGATGTGTAATTGATGCACGAACAGGTGCTGCAAATTTCAGGTCGATATCTACACGTTTTCGGTTACTAAGAATATCCGCCAGGGACGCAGATTCTGCCCGTTCTCCAGTGTGGCGAGAGTTAATCACAACGTCTGAGTGCCTATGTGCTGAAGTGCCTCCAAATCCTGTTTGGTACGATTAGGTGAGGAAATCGAGCGATGTTTTCAACACAAAATACGTTGGCCACCTTTGTTTGAGGGTTCGTAGCGCTCGTTCCGAACTTAGTGTAGTCGCGGATGTCATGCGAGTTTCGGTGTCACAAAGCAATGGGTTTAAGCTGACCTTGCCTGTGCTATTGAGGGCGTGTAGGGACTGTCATTGGCGCGGGATTCAGAGCGTGATTTTTTTGCGCGATATTTATTTACTTCCGGCCTGCGCTCCTTCCAACGCCGGGAGCGTAAGTACCCCTCTCTCCCTAAGTACCCTGCGGATTATATTTTTGGTAATCTTAGGCGACGAGGAAAAATTGCGTCCCAGCCTAGAGTGTTCGAAAGACTATCTGACAGTGGCTGTCGGTAATATTTAGTAGCTTGTCTACAGGTGGCTTATGCTGGTCCTTGCAAGCTTTACCGAAGGTTTGTGTGCTACTAGTAGTCTGGTGTGTGTTTGTGCTTGGCATCCATGTTGCGTGGTATCATACGGTATCACACCGTATGTCAGTTACCACGCTGTTTTCATTACCAATCCTATAAGCATGTTCTATCAACGTTGCCGGACCGTTCCAACCTGAATCGATAGTGCTATGGTATCAATCTTCCATAGCTAGACATTATCCTCATGATCATCGCTGCCACTAAGTGAGCGGGCGATGTCCTGTACCGCGAGTGGAATGCTAACGAGGCGCCATTCAACGACATTGTACCACGCCTCAGCGCCAACAACAGCGTCGACGAGAGGACTCGTCTCTGCATCAAGCCATATTGCGGCATGGGCGGGACCCGGGCCGAACACGCCAAGCTCTTGAGCGTTTTCAGCCGTCTCACCTCAACATCTCAATCATACAATCGACATCTCAATAAGAATTTCGTACGTTGCAGCCTCTTGCCTGTTTTGTAATAGCAGCCTCCTGACTATTTTTCCAAAGTTTTGGATGCATCTAATTAGCATTTCGCTGTGCTTAGGATTTGGTTCTCGAGGCACAATATTGAGCGTCATACTGATCATTATAAGTACAGTAAATGTGAAAATGAAGAGCCGAATTATCATGATGATCAACAGCATTAACATGCCCGACGAGCACAGTACCTACTTATGTTTTACGGTACCTACTTATGTTTCATCTGCCACAATACGTAAACTGTGACAACGCGTTGCGGCAAATAACATGGCGGTTAACATTGTTAAAATTACGTTGTGGAGTGCATCTGAACTGTACAGGAAATCCTCTCCTCATCGCTGTATATCGTGACTAAAAAATAATGCAACCTTAATTTTTGCTTAGCAATCTCCAAAAACAGAATCCCTTTCTCAATTTCATTAACCCGATGCCTATCGAGTCAAGTCGGACAATAGCGTCAGCTGCTGGGGTGTCGCTTAGCTACATATATGACGTGTGTGACGATTGTGATCGATATCAGCTGTTATCAGCGCACACCAATTAAGCCAATTATAGTGCAGCATTTTAGTGACGATAGCTTAATTAACTTTCGCCGAAGCGGTCTCGAAGTCCATGGACCAATCACCGAGTTTGCTTTAGCCAAATTCACCGGTTAAAAATGATATAAGAGCACGTGCTGCCACGCCAGCCAAGCTGCCTTAGGAGGGATTTTATATGTGAATATAAATACAGCTGTGTTATATAGAGTTGCGTTCCACGAAAGCTATTCATTTTATTGTTATAACAATTCTGCACTGCAAATGGTTAACATGGCGATCGCCTAGATGAATAACTGACATCGATTACAGTCGTCACACGCGTCATATATGTAGCTAAACGACATCCCAGAAGCTGATTGCTGTTGTTCAGGCCTGGGATTAAAAACACAAGGTCATTCCCTTTGCAGATTAAAAAGTAGAGGTGCCCTTCGCTGTGGCACCTCTACTCACATGCGGAGTCCACGGTTGGAGTGCATTGTGCTTTATCAGAGCTCACTGTGGGCTCGCACTGCTAAAGTGAGCAGCATTGTTACATATCCAATATCAAATGCAACCGTATGGTCAAAGCTATTTCGAATTAAGCACCCGAAATGTGAAATACCGTAACTTAAAAATAGATCTCGCCCACTGATCTTCTTCAGCTCTAACCTAATGTTCTCAACCAAAGAAGCCGAATGGACAAAATATGCTCAATTTACGGTATTTAATATTTCGCACGATTAGATTGCAATAATGTG